>JAVIWC010007501.1:600000-768297 GCA_031894815.1 Creontiades dilutus
TCGCCCATACATGGTAGGCTTCTTCAGCTAGTTTTTCCTTATTTTGGTTAAAAATTTTTCTAACCCCCCCCCCCCCGTGAAAATTTCATTTTACGTTTCAAAGGGTGTAGAATCCAAATGTGCAATAAAAATTTTTCCGTCCGTCCGCCGTACGCGGTACGCACGATTTCTCCCAAACGGCTGGAGCAAAAAATCTGAAATTTTCAGGAAAAATCCATGTTGGTCCGACAACGCCCCAATTCTTTAGCCAGCCCTATCACTTAATTTTAAAAGCCCTTTACGGGTTGTAAAAGTTTTGTAAAATCCCTGAAAACCTCAAAAAAAGTCAAAGCGGCCTAAATTTGAACTTTTTTTTTGAAGAACTTACCATGAGGAATCGAATGAGCCCCTCCCCAGGCCCGTAGCTCAAACCATTCCCGATGTATGGCCCGATTCATGGTGCCAACATTTGCATCCACATTCACTATCTCACTAGGTTACTGCGATCAAAACAAACACAACAACGTTTTTTTGTTTTGATCGCAGTAACCTAGTGATGTAGTGAATGTGGATATTGGAGTGAACTCCTAAAAGGCTTTATAGCCGATACACGGGTGAAGCATTCTGATACGCATGAAACGCTGCAAATTCTTTGACTGGGGTTTATTATTCAATTTCATTCATTTGGCTTGCATTCATGACTTGAATTTCTACTAAGCTTTGGAATGTGCGTGTTTCACAGGTGATAGAGCGATTATTAAATGTCAGGAGATATGCATAGAGCACGTCAATCGGTTATCAACCAAAATACCTATTTGGATTGATCAGTTGATCATATTTGTGTGCCTCCTGAAATTCAATAATTGCACCTGTGAAACACGCACACTCCAAAGCTTAGTAGAAATTTAAATCACGAATGCAAGCCAAATGAATAATAAACCCCAGTGAAAGAATTTGCAGCGTTTTTACCATAAACATTGGTGTTTCTATTGTATATTCTTATGACATCTATGTTGTTTGCATCGTCCTCGACGTGATCAACAAAATTTTTGTATTACTTATCACAAACATCGTCCCGCTAGTTATGTACATATTGCAGCATAATCCATCAGCAAAGTAATCAATTAAATCTAAATTGTTTCTTATGTGCTATCATCATCAGTCTTGCCATTCTTTGTACACTTTACATTAATATTGCAGCTGAACATCACTCTTTGAAGTACCATGGAAATAGCCCAACCTCCTCAGTCAACTTTTTGCATTGATGTTAGATTTCTGGAAGTTACAGTCTTTGGTTGCATTCGGTATTTGTTAGATCTCACTACACGTTAGTTAGATTTGGCTAGGATGACTAGATTTATGTTTCATTAGCTATTAGTTTTTCAAAATTTGTAAGAGCAGGAAAGACTTTTTGGAGGTGGAGGCGACGAACGTACAACAATGAACATGATTAAAGACTGAAGGGCTCCGACAACTTTATTCGCATGGAATTTATATTGTTATTACACTACATTGCGACGAGAGATGAGAATCCCTCGTCTGTATACCATATAATCGGTCACCTAAGCTCATTAGCAGATATCGTTGGTTCAACAGAATCCAGTTCAACGCGATTTCACTCGGTATAATTAAACCCCAACCTCTAAAATAAGGAAAAGGTACGCCATTTAAACGGTAAATGGGTACGCCATACTAGTTTCCTCGAATTCTCTTTGAATTCGAAGGAAATTGGAAACCTCATCTCCTACAACAACCACGGACAATCCTGCATCGTGAAATATAGGTCGTGAGTATTGACTGGGTGGCGGGACGGCATTCAATGAAACGGTAGGAGACACTGTCAGTCCCTAGGAAAGCTCGTTATCAGGCTTTCACGCTCTTGACGTCTGCGGTCCTATTCAATTTTATTTCCAGCCATCTTCCTCGAACGTTCCATTCCGCACCGACAAGGGCTTTTTCCTTGGCATAGGCTACTCTTATCAATTTACGTTCCCTAAAACAAACCGAGCGGCCAAAAAGCAGTCACAACCCCCTCAACATCCAATAACATCGTAAATTGAACGGTAATAATTCATTATTGGTATTTCATCATTAAAGGGCCCTTCAAAACTCCATCCTCAACAATCCACATACACTTTAGAATCAAAAACCACCATTAATCCCAACAGATTCAAATCAAGGGAAGCGACCAACAGACGGGGTCATTCACGACATTCACTAGTTACTTCCAAAGAATCAAATTGATCAGTGTTGAAACCTTCTGAAAAACGCTGCAAAGTCTTTCATTGGGGTTTATTATTCAATTGGCTTGAGTTCATGATTTGAATTTATACTAAGCTTTGGAGTGTGCGTGTTTCGCAGGTGATAGAGCAATTATTGAATTTCAGGAGATATGCATAGAACACGTAAATCGGTTCTCAACTAAAATACCTATTTGGATTGATCAGTTGATCATATTCGTGTGTATTTGCACCGTTTTTTATGGTTAACAGAATACTTCAACCCGTGTATCGGCTATAAACCCTTTCAGGAGTTCACTCCAGTATCCACGTTCACTACATCACTAGGTTACTGTAATCAAAACAAATCAATAATAAAGCGAAATAACGCAAATGTTGGCACCATAAATCGGCAATGGTTTGACCTACAGACCTGGGGAGGGGCTCATTCGATTCCTCGTGGAAAGTTCTTCAAAAAGAGTCCAAATTTAGGCCGCCTTGACTTTTTTTGAGGTTTTTAGGGATTTTACAAAACTTTGACACCCCTTAAAGGGCACTTAAAATTAAGTGAGAGCGCTGGCTATAAAACTGGGACGTTGTCGGACCAACATGGATTTTTCCTGAAAATTTCAGCTTTTTTGCTTCAGCCGTTTGGAAGAAATCGTGCGTACGGCGGACGGACGGAAAATTTTTTATTGAAGATTCGGATTCTACACCCTTCAACCATGAAATTTTCAGCGGCGGTTAGATTTTTTTTTTTTTTTTTTTTTTTAAAGAGCGATTACAATTGTTTATTATTTAATAATAAACCAAAATGAAATCTGGGTGACATTATTGAATTCACATATGCACATGTTCAGCTCTTTTTATTGTTCCGTCCGCTTCTTTAGCAAACCTTTAGTGTTTCACAGTAACAACGCTCCAAGCGTGAAAAGTTGAGGAAGTGATTCGGCTGCCTAAAACCCCCGTTCCATGTGACCTAAATTCAGAAAGTTATTTCTCCGTGGGATTATAAAAAATTACCGCGCCCTCCCGGGATGGGTTTCGAACGCAAATCCACTTCGTAACATCCAAGTTTAATTCGTTCAAGAGCCGAGTTCTTAAACTGGGTTATTCCAATCCTGCCTTATCGTCCGTTTCGAGTTCAGAAATTCAAGAATTCATTTAAAGCTTGAGATTCTAAGTAGGTATTTGTGATTTATAGAAACCTATAAAAGACAATGAATCAGTGTGTCTCACAATGATTGTGTACAGAATATTCATCAACCTAAGTAAGATTGCAATTGAATTCGTATCAACACATTTTTGGACAATCATTGGCTGATACTAGGTAGCACACCGTTCGGATTTAAAGCTGTGCGAATATATTCAAAAAAAAAAAAAAATAATAATAATAATAATAACTTTAGTAGTTTAGAACATTGAATTAAAAAGTTTCAGAATCGTCAGTTCATTATTTCTCATCTTGAAAACAAGTCACAGAAATGCGAAGAAACCAAAACAACTGCTCAACAACAAATGAATTACTGATATTAATCTACGAACATTTCACACGATGTTTAGAGAGGTTGGTAATGAATTTACAGCTTCAAAAAAAAGGATTACCTTATAGTATTTTTATGTAATTATTTAACTTTTACACGAGAAACTGCAAACATGGGAAGAAATGGTGAAATTGGAAAAGAAAGTAAAAATATATTAATGAACCGAAAACTACTGATAACAGGAGACCCATGTTCATGAAATGGTCAAACTAGGAGTACATAGAAGTTAGTATTTGTAACGGGAATGAAGACTTGAATGAATGGACTGTCGATGTTAGGAAATACCAACGCAATGGCTAGCGTACAACGCCGAGGAGACGAATCTTGCAGAGCTATCGTCCGCCAAACATCCAACCTAAACAAGTATCAAACCGGTTTCCATGAGAGGCCATCGCAGCGCCCAGGGACTCCGGCAGTTACGTCAGATGTACTGGAAGACGTTTTCCAAGCACGACACCCGACACACAGGTGGGAAATTGAGCGATAATTTGTTTTAACAGGCAACACTTTACGGCGATTAGAGAAGTGTGGAATCGTGAAGTACCGATACATTTTATGAGTTTTTCGTTTAGGAGTTTGAAAACAATATGTGAAGGGGACGGAGGATTTCGAGAACCACGACTTTCGACGATCAAGTTGTAAACATGATTGTGGCGTAGAGTACCTTCTTATGTATGCGACTCATAACGTTCAAGAACTGCATCATCAATGGATGCATACAACTTTTTTGCTTTCTAAGAAACTATATATTACATAAAAAATATTACAATGCAATATGTGTAATTGGCCAATGAAATTAATTCATATAACTGCTTGTGAGTGTAAAGTAGTATAAAACGAACGCAATGGCGGACGGACATTGCAGAGTTTGAATTTAAGCATCTTGGAATGTGAAGTGACAAATTTTGAGGGGGGTTGTACAAAATGTTGCTTTATGATTACAAAGGTTCAGTATTGAAAATAATAGAATAGTTGAATGGAGGACAAAAACATTTTTGGTCGTCGTTCAACCTTCTGGGCAGCAAAGTAATGCAAATTCTTTGTTTTTGCAGCAAAATGTCCATAATGGTATAAAGCTGATGGAAAACACCGGTTGATGTGTACGAGCTCAAAGATGCACATCTACAGCAAATTATAAATCCAAATAGGATACTTCACATTTACTAGCAGGGCCAGTCGCCTTGCACGATTCATCATACAGGTAACTGGAGCTCTGATAAACCACAGTACCAAGGAGCATAAGCTGGTTTAATTATCCTATCATAATTTCTTAGAAGAAATACAAGAAATATCTTTACAAGGAATCCCAAAGGAATTCAATCACCACGTAAAAAAAGCATAGGTCCAATAGAGAACTGTGGTCTCTTAGATGATTGGGGATGTATTCATTATACTACTCTACGTGCGGACTCTATCTCCAGCGTACTGCCAGAAAGCCTGCATACGAAATTCGTTATCAGCAGAACACCAGAGAAAACAATCAAGTACCGCCTTAAAAGGTTATTGGAAAGCTACATTTATTTAGCTATATTACAGACTTTTCCAGCAAATTTATGAGGCTATCTATCTAATCATCTTTCCACAGAGAACAGCCCAGGAGGTTGTTTGAAAAGTTTTCCAAGCAGATAAAATATGAAAGAAGATCAACAGGAAATCCCTAATTCAAGATAATAATGCTCAGGTAACAGAAAAAGTTGGCAACTAAAAAAAAATGTCGACAAAGCGAGCAAGGGGGATATAGCCTATCGATTTACTCCAGCCGATTTGCATAATTCATTCTGACGCGTGCGAAGGGCTCCATCACGAAGTCTATAATTTTTCAAGAGAAGAAGAGAAGGAATGAAAATGGTCTTTAGGGAACATTCCAGCCACGCTCGCACTATACATCCACCCGTCAACCGGAAAAGAATCGTAGGAACGCAAGAAAACTCCGAAGGTTGCGGGGCCACAAAAGCGACTCGTCACAGAGAGCAACTTTATTACATGAGAGAGTTAAAAAACTACGAACCATGATTACATTCTATTAGGTTGTATTCTCGTAAAATTAGTGTAAACGCCACGTTCCAATCTGTGCAACACAGGTAAATTTTAGAAAAAAATATTTGATTAGGTACAATCTAATCAAGGATTTATTATGGAGGAAAAAAATGAGGAGAAGTGTGATCGGAAATGTGATTACTGCAGTAATGTGATCAACGATTTCAAATAAACATTGGCCATGAATCGAAGACAATCTTTATCGAAAAAAAATCGTTTAAATTGATAATCGATGTACAGTACAGAGGGATATAAAAACTAATTCGAGTGCTGTCTGAAAACTCTTGTCAAAAATGAATCATCTTTAAATGACCTCAAGTGTTTGCTCATATTGCAAAATTGACTGAGACCTATCTTGTTTATGGGAAGAGGGATAAAGGCGACCGTATATTTACTCTATTTACACGCGGATACTATGTGAAAGCGTTACTACATTTAACCATCAATAATAAAGTTAATGTTACCATAATAATGCAAACCCATAACTCGGAGGAACAATTGAAATGTATATCAGGGCACACAAGAAATTCCAGTAATACCAGCTTCACCAAAAGGATATTAGAGAAGTGAAAGAAGCCAAGGAAAACCATGGAGACGTAGTTTTACCGCACGCTCTACCACCTGCCACGGAGAAACATGCGGATAAGATAAGATCTGATTAGCTCAATGGCTTAGGTAGATATTTTGGCCTTTACAGTCTTCGTGTTTCAGACAGTCATTCCATATAGATCAACGTCATTTTCATTTAACCAGATATCAGGAGGGGAATAAGGAGAAATAAAATCGACCTAAACTTGTTTCTATACTTAAAAATACACATTAGGTCGAGACTCAAACGTGAAAAAAGAAATAGATAACCAGAACGATTGCTACTCAATAGTTGACAAAATGCATTCAGACTCCAAGAAATAAATGGTGCGGGTGGGTGTCTAGGCGCTAATCCCCGTGAAATGCGGTCGAAAAGCGCGACTTTTTCATGGGAAGCGCGAGGCTTCCCGCTGGTGGTTTTGTTTAAAAGCGCGAGCCTGTTATAACATTGTTTCTTCATCTTTTCATAGTTTTTCGTCCATTCGTTTTCCCTTGACCGTCTTTATAGTTGGTCTGCATGCTTTCAAAAATAAAAAATATCCCTCTTATCACTTCCTCTAGTACTGTATAGATTAGTTGGACAAATTTTGAGGAATCTGTTTAGTTTGGTAATCAAAAATAAGTAAGTAGTTGGTAAAAGTAATATTAACAGTATCTACCAGCTCGCGCTTTTGACATATTTAGAAGTCGCGCTTGTGGGCCTAATAGTTCCTTCCGGATTCGCGTTTTCGACACTGAAAGTTTGAGGTGTTTTTGAACCACCTCGCAATGTTGACACCCACCGAAATGAAACAATTCTTGTTTCGGGTCTAATATTTCCTTCAGCAAAACGTATTAAAGCGACGTACCCCCAACCCAATTTTCCTTCCAACAAGTTCTTACTCCCCCATTTACACCTCCTTAAAAGCAATATTTGAATATCCATCACAACCGAGAACTACTAAACAGTTTTAAAGCTCGGAGGAAAACACACATTTGCCAACTCGGGCAGGGGCAATACACACGAAATATACGTACTGGTTTGATTTCAAGGGAAACACATTTGTGGCACTATTTTCCCAAACTGGGGTTTGTCTCAACCCAATTCACATCTGGAATTAGTTGAAATCCAACAGTATTTAAAAAACTAAGGTTGTTACTTTCGATGTGCACCCAATTAACAAGATGAAAGGAAGCTATTAGTATCTTTTCTTTGAAAGAGATACAATTTAAACCATCTTATTCCGTTTATTTCCCAAGTTAAAGCAGTAAGTTGACAAAACTTGGAAATTTTTAACGAGAAGCCGGAACCCAACTGAACGGTTCAGCCAATTAAAGCGTAGGTTTACGATTTTCAGTAATGAACCTTTCTAATGAGCAGGAAAAGGAAAAAGTCTTGGAAATTAAAAGGTTCATTTTCTTGCATAACTTGGTTGCGCGATGTACCTATCGCTTTTTTTTTAATTGTTAAACTTACTTCGATTTACGTTTAATCAGTCTTATTTGTTTTCTCTTCAAATAATTTTATCATGCACCAACAGTGCTATATCCATTTGATAGAGATTCCATCCCCAACAAGTTAAGCATCCATCCAATATTTCTTGCAATGGTTTTCAGTTTTGAGTTTTCTTGGCTAATCCAGTATAGAAAGCAGAAGTGAGTAGCAACTTGTCTGGGTGCATACAAAGATCACATTTTCGATTTAGTCACCGAAGAAACCAAAAACCTTGGGTGGTTATTCAAGATGAAATATTTAATTCAAACTTATTCTTTAATAGCGGTAACCTTTTAAACATTGCTCCTTTCTTTGGTACGGTGAGATGGAAGGGTTTGGATGGTCTGGGCGCCTGAAGGATTGGAAATAATGAAACAATTTCCTACAAACGATTAGCTCGGGTTAGATTTACAGTACATTACACACGTAAAATATCCCCTCAATAGAACCTAAATACATTCCCGGATTTCCGAACCATTAACATGGATTCACTGGCACTTCCTTGTTGTTTCAGATCCTCGAAATTCCCAGAACCACGGGTTTCCACATCCGTACACACCACATACCCATTAGAGACACTAATATCAAACTCAGAGTCAATTACCAACCTCGTAATCTGGCAACTTTTGACTTATTATTCCACGCTCTTTTTTTAAATCCTGATACTCAAATATCTTCTTAGAAAAGTTTTATTAGAGACTACACGTCATTTCCACGCAGGAATGTAACCATAAACTTTTAAGAAAAAAATTAAACAAACACATTATTATAATTCCCCATCAAAGTAATTGTAAACATTTGCATAAATACATAAGCGTGCAAACCACAAGTCCCCAAAGCGATGGGCACCCAGCATGCATATCGCAGCTTAGGAGATTGAATTGTGGTTTACCCTGGATATTCTAGAGGTCGATGAAGATACCTGGTGATTCCTCCTGGCATGCAGCTTGTGCCTCATGCCTTCCCTCAGCTTGGCGGATGGCTTGCGAGCTGGAGGAGGCGGAGGTTGTAAATTGATATCCAATATCGGCTCGACGACGGAATACCTCTTATTGGTAATGACAACTGGAAGCGGTTGCTCGGACCTCCGGGTGGACTTACTCCTCGTGAGTAGCTTGAGCATAGGAGCTGCTGGCATCACATTCGCGGCTGAAAATTGTTTTCAGTAGGTACAAGGAACTGGAAACAATTTTGTCGTTTGGAAGAACGAGGAGTCTCCGAGTCGGAGCACAAGGGAAATCCGTACGAATCGTAAACGAACACAATGCTCACTCACTACACAGCCGGCGGTCGGACCGAAAAACATTCCTCTACAACGAAGCAACGGCACCCTTCGACTGGCGCAAGGCCGGCGAGACTGCGGCTCGAACGACTGTAGCGCGGGATGACGGAGGGGGGCAAGACCCCTCCCACCGCATGGAGCCCTCACCGAATAACTTTAGTTTATGACCATCGATAGAACTACCCCATATACTTGAATCAAAAGAAAATTGGAAAAGTTTTACTTTCTTAGAGAGAGGAAGATTAGCAGAAGCCTTGCGATTTCTTATAGAAGACTGATCCTCCATCAGAATCTTTATGTTTGTTAGCAGTAGTTTTATGTTCATTTCTTAGTAAATTTATTTTCGAGAACTGTGCGCCCTGCTGCGTATTTCTATGAACCCTTATCACGCGAATACGGCAACAAGAAAATGATGTTCAGATTACGATTTAACCTTTTATAATTGCTTTTGACAATGACACCTACAGCAATTACCTGATGGTGCATAAAGTACACAATTATCATCAGAAGATAATGAAACACGACCAGATAACTGTCCAACTTTCCTTAACGAACTAGTTTCTGAATGACATCCACTGGCTTCTTTCGCTAAGAACTGTGCCTTAGTTGTTTTAATCGCCGCGGTCAAACAGTAGAATAAACCATAATTGCCAAAGGTTTCTGGATACAGAGGTAAAACCCCGAGTTGTTCCGACACCTCTCAGGGACGATTTATGGACTGTTCGAAAGAGTACATAACTCCCAACGGTTACACCGAAAATATCTGGGAACTGACCATAAATATTTCCACAGTTCAATACCAGAACTGAATAATTTGAATTTCTACTAAGCTTTGGAGTGTGCCTGTTTCACAGGTGATAGAGCGATTATTGAATTTCAGGAGATATGCATAGAGCACGTAAATCTGTTCTCAACCAAAATACCTATACTGCGATGAAAACATGAACAATAATGAAACCAAAAAAAACGCAAATGTTGGCACCATAAATCGGGCCGTATATCGGGAATGGTTTGAGCTACGAACCCGGGGAAGGGCTCATTCGATTCCTCATGGAAAGTTCTTCAAAAAGAGTCCAAATTTAGGCCGCTTCGACTTTTTTTTTGAGGTTTTTAGGGATTTTACAAAACTTTGACAACTCTTAAAGGGCACTTTAAATTAAGTGAGAGTGCTAACTAAAGAATTGAGGCGTTGTCGGACCAATATTGATTTTTTCCTGAAAATTTCAGATATTTTGCTTCAGCCGTTTGGGTTGAAATCGTGCGTACGGCGTACGACGTACGGACGGGAAATTGTTTATTGCAGATTCGGATTTCTAGGTACACCCTTTGAAACGTAAACCATGAAATTTTCAGGGGGGGTTAGAATTTCTTTTTCAAGAGCGATCACAATGGTTTATTATTGAATAATAAACCAAAACCCCTGTTTCGAGGTGGGGGAATGGGGGGATTCATTACACATTAAATTTTGTCTTACCACTAAGAATCCATTTTCCAAGAAGTCGAACTAAACTAACTTGATGAAGGGAAAAACTTGATAAACTGTGAACTTGATACAGGGAGGAAAATGTTGACAAGTAGAACACGGCAAAAATTAAGGGAAACCGTTTGCCGTAAGCGCTCATCGATGAGCATGAAAGGGGATAGCTAGCTTGATCAGTCCTGAATATCTTCCTACACGTCAGTGACTTGCGACACTCACCCCCGGATCAAAGGGAAGGGAGGTGCACAGTGATGTCAAGGGCAAAGTAGTGCGTTGAGACAAACCACATCTGACGCTACGAAGATTAAGCCGTGACGTAAATCAACCTTCAATGGAAACACTGCTTGTTTTCTAAATCAGAGGCTATAACTGAGCTATACCTACAAATATAGCTCCCTTCCCCAGCAGATTCCAACTATACCATTTTTCAAAGAAATCGGTAATCAGATCAAAGTGAAAGAACCAAGTTCAGGGAGAACGCCTCATCGATAACCTTCGTAATTCATCCAAGGAGTTATCAATACCGTTCATTCCCTATCGGCATTGGAAAGTATGAGGCAGGTAGGAGGAAAGACGTTGTGGGTGATACGAAAACCTGGGAGAACCAGCCAGGTTCTCTTCCAGATGCCCTCTAGCTATTTTTGGTGTTACGTGAAAGGGTTCGTAAGGCTGGGAACAATCGAGACCATCAGTTTCTAAAGACCTTTTCTGGTATTCCATAACCTTATAAAAGCGGTAGGAACACAATGACAAAAACGGAGAATCAGGGAAAAAAGGTACGGTATAGTAGAACAAATCATCGCCGAAAATTCGTTCCATGCTGTCCAGTGAATAAGATAAAATCAATAGAAATTAAGAATGGCTCATTCATGGAGGCAACCACATATTTTGTATACTATTTATTATTATATTATTATGACTCTACCGACTCTTCACTCCAAGTCATCGCTGATGATGCCTAGACATTGTAGGCGAAACCAGTAGAATAAAACGACAGTCAAATATAAATTTTGAACAAGCCATTCATACATGCTTCATCCTCAATCACACAAAATATAATGACAAGACAAAAGAAGATCAATGTCAATAGAAATAATTATGTAATTCCATGTTTTGACAACAAAAAAGATAGAATTTACAATTATTGTAGACTAGTTTGAGCAGTGAACTGATCTAACGGATAAGGTTCAGATGTCATTGCCTTCACACCGCAACTTCAAGCTTTCTATTCTGATCGATGGCCTTCTCTCTTTCAAGCCCAAATGGCTTCCGCTTCAACCTTTTTATAGAAGACAGAAGCAAAATCGGACAAAAGGTATGAAGGGATTTCAAATAAACGCAGCCACTTTTCGTACTGAAGTTCACCGTTAACAAGTTGAGGATTTTCCCCCTAGATTTAGGGTTCTTTTTTGTTGAAAGGGTTTTTTAGGGGAGAAACGTTTGGGGTTTTCGTTAGCGTTATTTTTTTAGTTGTCAGGGGGAATTTAGGGAGTGTATTTGACCTAATGTTATTGTATCATTTGGCCATCAACCGATTATATCAACCCAAACCCATTGAAAATCCTGTTGGTGAATACTGGACTGCCAACCGAAGTTGGCTTCAGCAGACACTGGAGCTATCACCTCAGGACATGACACCAGAATGTGTCTTAAGTAAAATGCTTGAGCGTGAACAGAACTGGACCGCGGTAGCATTCTTTTCTGAAAAGATCCTGGAAATGAATGCTAATAGTGGGTGTGGGTAGTGGAGTGACCACATTCATTCCGAATCTCTTAATTTGGAGCGTTACATCTGTTTATTCTTGCCAGAAACGTTTCGTCCCGCAGCGGGGACTTCCTCAGTCTAACTATGTATAACTACTAGCATACTTGAAGCATAGACATGGTGGTGGCACCACACATATCTTGTTGTTTGTTACTTTTAGCTCTGTAGTTGTCGTTAAACTTTTCACTCCTCCCTGTCCATGTACTCAAGTTGGTCATACTCTCTATTGCTCAGTTGTTTGATCTCAACTGCGTCAATTAGTTAAATACTTTGCTCTGTTATAAAAATCAAAAAGGGGAGAGGAACTGCAGCATAAATTAAATGAATGCTGTGAAGGAACGGGAGAGGCAGAGCAGGGAGAACAAGGACCGAGAGGAGTACTAAATCCTTCCCTAGAACCAGCCTGAAGTAATGTGTCAAACAGTTCCAGGCTGAGTTTCGTCGTGGGAAATGGAAGGTGAGGTTTTAGTGGGTTTGAATCCCACAAAAATCCGATCTTGAGATCCGATTTCCACCTGAGGATCTCAAAGATTTCCTCACCTGCCACCGGAAAAAAAACCATTGAAAATGCGCTAAAGAAGTTCAGCATAGTTCCGAAGTTCGGACAAAATAGATTGAAACCACAACCAAACAACTTCAGTGAAGTAAATGTTATTTACAGAAATCCAAGTGCGTGAGTAGCAATACTGGAATGAGCAGCATCCGTCTTATATCATCACACCAAGTACCAGAATTAAAAATTAGTGGGGCGGTAATTGAGAGTTACTATTCAATTTGACTAGTACAAGTTGAGAAAGTAAAAGTATGGAACAACTTCCTCATAACTCAATATGTGAAGTGAGAAAACATTGTTGGTATCTGAAATGAATTGTATGTGGTACTCTTCACTTGATTACTTAGCGTTATATACGATCCTTGATCTTTCCTTCAAATCAGAGATACGGATCCCACTCTCATCTTAAACGGATATATTCTTCCAATAAAAAGATTTAATAGTTGGAAATGCGTTGAAAAAAATACAGACCTTTCATATTATTACAACATCAGTTTTGAAAAACTACAATTAATTTAAGGAAATGGGAACAGCCACTTTGAAACATGAGATAATAATGTTAATGAGGTTATCCCCTGCGTGGATAGATCAATCGACCTCATGCGATGCCCGATAATCTGCGATACATCATGATGGGGCCAATAAAATGTGACAGATAGGATATAGCGAAAGTAATTCGGAAAAGTGCCTACTAACCTACCTTCATAATTTTACCAATACAAAGTTCAATGTCCGCGTTGAAATAATCCATTATATATATAATATAATGATGTCGCTGCTAAAGGAAAAAAACACTGAGAAATTAAATGACCAATTGAATGATGACGGGCGAACTTGTTTATTAAGAAATCACATCGTATGATGAGTGACTCTGTTTACAGAGGATCTAAGATATGGTGTGTGAGTTTGATGAAGAATTAAGGAACAAATAGTCGTTTATTATCAGTAAATTAATTAAATATGTGCGCCACAAATATTAATGACCATCTAATGACTGTTTATCCGTTTAATCCTTATCAAACTTCAACATTGCATGCCTTCCAACTGAATGTGTAGTTTTTCAACGGTGTGTTTAAGTAAGTAACTTTTGTGACGACCAAGAAAATCGAAATAGAAAACTGAAAAACGTGCTTGTATTTGTCTTGCGATTGACGTTCGGAATGTTTTCACGGTACTTGAATGGAAGTTTCGCTAATCTGAATGATCAATCACACTCGAAAAAAAATACAACTAAACAAACAAAGGTTTCAAACTACCTATTTCCCGTCATCTAAATTGCTAGAGTATTAGCGATGTTTTTCAGTGAAAAATCCGAAGATCTTTTGTTATTAATATCCCGGAATCGGAGCTCTTCCAGTGGTCAAGGTGCTGATGAATGTATCGGTGGAATTTTCCGTACAAGAAAAGCAAGTTTAACGTAACCCGTTGGAGACGTTCGAAAAAACGCTGCAAATTCTTTCACTGGGGTTTATTATTCATTTGGCTTGCGTTCATGATTTGAATTTCTACTAAGCTTTGGAGTGTGCGTGTTTCACAGGTGGTAGAGCGATTATTGAATTTCAGGAGGCACACAAATATGATCAACTGATCAATCCAAATAGGTATTTTGGTTGAGAACCGATTTACGTGCTCTATGCATATCTTCGGTTGTATTACGTGCTCTATGCATATCTCGTTGTATTACAATCACAGCTGTGTACAAATTTCATTAAGGTATAATACTTTTGTAATGGTCTTAAACAAATGAACACTATTTTAAAAAAAATGCATATCTCCTGAAATTCAAAAATTGCTCTACCACCTGTGAAGCACGCACACTCATTTGCATTTACAGAGTTTCATGCATATAAGAATGCTTCAACCCGTTTATCGGCTATAAAACCCTTTTAGGAGTTCACTCCAGTATCCACATTCACTACATAACTAGGTTACTGCTATCAAAACAAAAACAAAAACAAAAAAACGTTGTTGTGTTTGTTTTGATCGCAGTAACCTAGTGAGATAGTGAATGTGGATGCAAATGTTGGCACCATAAATCGGGCCATACATCGGGAATGGTTTGAGCTACGGACCTGGGGAGGGCTCATTCGATTCCTCATGGAAAGTTCTTGAAAAAAAGTCCAAATTTAGGCCGTCTTGACTTTTTTTGAGATTTTTAGGGATTTTACAAAACTTTGACAACCTTTAAAGGGCACTTTAAATTAAGTGAGATAGCTGGCTCAAGAATTGGGCGTTGTCGGACCAAGATGGATTTTTCCTGAAAATTTCAGATTTTTTGCTTCAGCCGTTTGGGAGAAATCGTGCGTACGGCGTACGGACGGAAAATTTTTATTGCAGGTTTGGATTCTACACCCTTTGAAACGCAAACCATGAAATTTTCAGGGGGGGGGGGGGGGGTTAGAATTTGTTTTTCAAGAGCGATTACAATGGTTTATTATTGAATAATAAAACAAAAGGCAGATACTAATTCTAATCGATTCATAGTTCCATCAACTGGCCTTCTCGTCAAATCTTTAACCTGATGTCCTGATTTATTTACCTCGAAACTGTAATTTCTAATCATTGACTGCTAGTTCATAATATGAGCTAGCAGTCAACATGATTGTATATTATACAATCATGTTCCAGAGGGATTCGACAACACACATTAGTGTGATTCGAAAAGACATGTGTAAGTTTGTAACAAAATGTCCATAGGAATGTAATACGCATTTATGATGGAATAAATGCATTTAACAGCTGGAACGAACCCCAACCTTCAGCAACAAGTAACTATTCGACAGATATAAGAGGCTCCAACATCGTTCCTCTTCGCTGAATATCCTATTAATGTTTTTAATTTATCAACATTTTTGTTGAGACTTCTTCATCTTCAGAAGGGTCAAAACGAGAGTGGAAAGCCCGGTAAACTCCAGTGTTTATAAGTATGAGACTAATGAAGGGTTTTACTTATCCAAAATTCAGTTAGTCTTAGTAGGTGGATACTAATAAGCAATATCATTCACAACTATCATTATTTTGTCCGTCCGAGGTTGAGTAAAGCTTCATTTGAAATATTATAGTATCTCAGAATGTATAGGTAGTTTACTTTCCGGGTAACCGCGTCGATCGACTTAACACGAGATTTTTTAGAAACAATTCAACATGAACATGAAAACTCTTCCGGAGCGAAGCTCAACTATTACGAAAACGAAAAAATATTATACAAGTAGAGGAATGCGACGAGAAGCACCGTCCAAGAGGGACCACCGCCAACAATTCTATTAATAAATTCAGCCGCCAATTACACCTACATAAAGGGCGTCATATCCAAAACCAACTTTTTCTTATATGCTAACAAGTTTTGGGAGAAAACGAACATTAAACTGTCATTGACATCAAAGTCTCAATATAACAACTATATCAGACAGAAAATTGTCATCTTTGTATAATAGAAAGTAAAAATGTCTCGATTTTGAGAGTTTTTTAAGCCACGTCTTAGGCATTTTAAAATTCGAGCGACAAACGTCCTGTATTTCAAACTGTGTCTTCATGCTGTTGTACATTAGATAACGGTATACATACCTCCATCCCGATAGAAAGTAGGCCCCAGGCAAACCAGCTCCAATTTCACGTTTTGATATCACAAATGAATTTACCGAAGGAATTTATTAATGTTGACTTATATTCGATTTTTTCGAGGCTGAAAATATATCTAGGAACTAGAGTATGGTCTGAATGTCACACGATTTGTATACCACCTATTTCCGGAAATAATTATTCATATTATACTATCGAAATCATTAAATTCGATACAAATTCAAGTTTTGTTCTATTGCTCATTTCACTGGCTCATAGAAACCTCATTGAGAGCCGTTGACCGAAACGGAAGGCAGTTGAACGAGACAACGGGAAACGTCGAAAGAAAACAAGTTGATTCGGCAATTTGACAACACTGGGCGCCGAAAAGAGCGGAGCGAAGTATAAACAAAAAAATTCTAGAAATCACGAGGGAGGCAGCGTTCCAGAAAGTCGCGTAACGCCACGCGAAACAGCATCTTTCGGGGAAGTTATCGGAAAAAAAGGAACAAAGATGAATCTAACTAAAAAACCAATTTACATAAAAGAAATAGGAAAATCTAGCAGATTAAAGTGAAATAGTGAGAGTGGCTTTAATGACTTGAACAAAACCCATTTTTTAAGGACCTAAAACTATTTTTTCTACCTCAAAGACTTTTTTCTACTTGCAAAGATTCTGTTGAATGCAAAATCCTTATTACCCATATATAGCAAATAATTGAACAATATTGAAACTTGATTTTACTTGCAAAATCAATAATGTGCCTACTCAAATTTGAAAAACATTTTTAAAAGGTGTAGGTGTTTGACTACTCGAAATTTAGAAAAAAAGCTCAAAAATCTATAGAAATGGAGCGTGATTCCGAAAATTTAGAACAGTTATTTTTTTGTAAAAAAAAAACGTGTTTTATGAAAGTTTCTGGGAGAGTGTGAGGTAGGACGCAGACGTGTTCCCCTGTGGTAGAAATATTAATTAACCATTCCACATCAATTTCATCACAATCACATCTTATAATATATTAACATTTCTTATAACAGGCAATACTATTACGATTCGCGTTTGATTTCAGTATTCAGTTTAGAGGAATGAAAGGGTTATGGGGAAATGACCGCTTCCCTTGTCAAGTTTAGCACACGAACTGATCAGTTTTTATTGAGCATGCGCAAAGTGAAATCCGTCCCATGCACGTACAATCTTCTCATGGGCTGTCTCACTCAAAATCAGAGGGTAGCTGTGTATCGATGATTTTATTAGGTACCTTATAGTAGCTCCATCTTACGTATAAAGATGAAGGTATCCGTTTTTATCCAGGGGTAGTTGGACGCTGCGCGGGTGAAATTCACCCCCAGAAACCACCCCGACCCCGACAGTGAAGGGGAGAGGGCCCCGGCGGAGCGTCTCCCAGGGCAACCGACGTGCTCCCCTCCTCGGGGACTTGGAATATACGATTTTTTTACTTCACGTATTGTTTTTATACTCCCTCATTGTGTTATTCACCTATTTCTTGTTAACCAGCTCAGCAGGGCCTTTAAACTAGTCACTAATAACACTAGTATCTGCTGCGCAAGCATTAACCTTAAACCCTTGTAACAATCATGAATTGCAACATTTTCATTCGTTTTGGATGACATAGTCAGGATATTGCAAATGGTAACCAACTCCATCTCTCCAGACTAACTGTGGTAGCTTTTGCGCTTGCACAGACATAACACAGTACACCATTTGATCATTCTAACATACCTATTTTGCTTAAACTCAAAATGAACCCGAAGTAAGTGGTGGTCTAACATTATTTAAAACATTCTAAGCAAACACTGTAGACTGACAAGGCAACTGAATACGGAAGAAAAATGGGGCAGTAGATGTTCCGGGCAAAATAACAAAGGCACGCCAACCCGCGGAAAAGCGTGCGTGTTATTGAAAAAGAGGCTAGAGGCGGAACGAGAACCGAAAAAAGAAAAAGTCTTCTAAAGGGATTTAAATTTGTCTGTATTGGATCGGCCCTTGCCAAGGGCTTCGATTTATTTTTAAAAAGCTTATTCAGACTAGACCCTTGGCTCCTGACGCCGTTTCCGACAACTATTTAAGCAAGGTTTCAAAATAAAAAACGGCCCAACACAATCTCTCGATTTACGACGTGGTCCCGTTCAAAAACTTTGTACACCTTGCAAGTGATGGAATATTTAAATGGTACTTCGACCAGGAGCATTCGTAAAGCTGCGAAATTCTTCCTACGTATTTCACTGTTCAAATAGTATTTGGTTCGTTTCACCTCTACATCACTTCGCACTTCCACATTAATTTAAAAACTAAAAATTATAATCGTTCTCGAAAGTTAATCACTTCTTTACCACATAGCCCTTCAACTTTCTAACTCACGATAAACCAAACGATTTATAACGCATCCAGAACAATTACATAAGAACATAATCATATTCTTAAAATCAAACGGATTCATTTTGAAGGGGTTCCTAGGTTGGTTAACTTCAATACATGTACTCCAGTTACCTAAAGGGCTCACCCAGACCGAATAAATTATGGCAGCCCTTGAATTGATTGCAATTTGCAAGCTCAACTTCGGGACGTCAAGAAATAATTTACATGTTATGGAGACAAGGTGATCAGCTGAATGGCCCTTGAGGCTAATTTTGTTCCTAATTGATCTACCCTGCTGGCATGTAACTGGAGCTCTTTTTATGGCACCTAGAATGCAAATGCAGGATATGGTAGCGCCAAATTTAGATGTACCACTTTGTGGATCAGTTATTTACGTAGAAGGCTTATTCCAATACAGAAATAATTATCCTCTGCGTAATAATTTGCATCGTTTGTGGCCATCCCTTTGCGAATCGGCAGGTTGTAATGGTATTATAAACGTTATAAATATAACCTCAAAATCGCGATAATTTATTTTGCAATTAAAAAAATTGGAGCCTGATGAGGACAAACGGACTTTGGAATCGTGTTCAGAGTATCAAAATACATCAAAAATGCCTAGTTTCCTCAAAAGGGCTTGACTTTTTTTTGTAGACCTGTGTTATTCAACTTTGAGGGGGAAATTGGTGTTTTTCTGTGAAAAACCAAGAAAACTTGGTTTTCAACGCCATTTTAAGGCCTTTTCGCCTCTCATGTCAACCACAATGTTTCTCGCAAAAAGAGTAACTTTCACAAGTTCAAGAAAACTCAATGGAAGATAGATAGAATCTGCAGTCCAACTACACCCAGTGTATTCATTCGAGACTAATACATTTTTTTGGTGCGACTACTCCGTGTTTAATTCACTAAAATCACGAATAGTTACAAGACAGAACGAATCCATATAATGTCACCTTGAAATCATCCTTCAAGTACCGTTCGATTTCAAGCGAATGGGAGCAATGAGATATTGTAGTAATACTTCATGAAAGTCACTTTAGTTCGTGCTAGAAACGGGACTACATTGTTGAATATATTGAGAATTGAAAAAAAGCTGTGGACATTTGATTTTTGAGGATTCAAATAATATCCTTGGTAAGTAGTCAGGAAACAACACATTTTCCTGTAATTGCTCATTTTGTATCGCTCGGACAACTTATGTCTTGTATTTACAACAATGCTGCGCAAATATAAAAAGCACTACGGTATGAAGGTTGTTCGTGAATATGCATTCGCAGCATATTAATTACCTTTTATAAGGTTACTGGAATCGCATCATTCCTAGAGGGAAATCTCCAAGGGAAGGAAGGATCCCTTTACCCTCTCCATTATTCTCTACCCTACCGGCGGGGTCTCCCACCTTCCGCCTCGTCCCGTCACCTTGGGAAACAAAATACGGAGCGAAGTGGGACCCCTGGCTGAGAGAAAGGTCATGATATCGACCCGACCATGCCGGCTGTATCGGAACGAAATGAAGACGGCCAGTGGTGGAAGAGAAACCAGTCCTAGTAACCAGTCGTCCGTACGACAGTCCTTCCACTGACAGGTTATTGGTTCAAAAATATGTTCTATTTAACCCCCACAATTTTTAAAAATTCGTTCGGTGTGTCGCACACACAATATTTCACTTCCAAAGAAAAAGAAAAAAGATGTAGTTATGCAGCACGATCTTATAAATAAAACATGGTATTTTCACACCATTTTCATAGATTTTTTTTTCAATACGAGCACTTTCAGTACACATCCTTTCATTCAATTTCAGAGATACGATACGATTCTTATTCATTAATCGTATTCTCTAAAAAAATCAAGATTTCCAGGTGCCTCTTAATTTGGTGGTTTTAGGGAACCATTTTATTGAAACTCGAGAACATGTTTTGAATACTAAAAGGTCTCACGACATTAGACATCATCCCTCATAGCATTCTGCAATAACTTGTTAACTTATACTGTATAATTACTACCAATGAATCAAGATTGAGTGTTTTCAGCGATTGTTATATCAATTTTTAAACAATATTAGGCATAAAATGTGCTATCCGTCAAGCTATTCTTTTCACAAATGATACTTAACGAAAATTCAATTTTGGTTAACTATTTTCAATTATGAACCTACGTAATCGACCACGGAAAAAACATTTCCAACCCCCCCCCCCCCCCCCCCCCCCCCCAATAAGTGTAGGTTTAAGTTTCAAGATTTCAAAAATTGAATTTAAAGACAACGACTGCCTCCGAACCTTCTCTCCAAAACTAAATGACCAAAGTTTACGAAATTTGTCTCAAAAATCCAACATCAATCCGGTATGTTCCAGTAATCTTGCCATTTTGATCAATCGACCCTAACGGGTAATATTTAAGTATTAATCTATCGGAAAATCGAAATCTCAAAACCTTTCGAAGTGAGGGGTTAGTTTTTTTCAAATATTCAGATAGAAATTACTTCCCTGGTTGGAATGTACGACTATCCGACCGCTCACAATTTGGAAAGTTGTTTAGGCGGCAGTCGGATCTGGATCCCGTAACTGACGGCAGCCCAAGTATTTTCATCTTAAATGAAATTACAAGATGAGGAGGCGGTGATTTACGTGAAAAAAGATATCTAATACAGAAATAATAAACCTCTGTGAAATAATTCGGAGCGTTTTCACAATTTAAGAGTCATTCGAATGGCTCATCAGTTTTTGGATACTGTGTACTTGAGAGAGTTCTTGTACTCCCTCCGGGAAGTGAGTCGAATTACAAGTGGAATAATGAGCGGGGAGGAACTGTTGCTAAATTGGGTCGTTGTACAAAAAGAAAAATCCGAGCCGTCAACAGGAGTAGAGGAGACTGGAGATACGAATAAGTTTAGTCACCCAAATAAACTTTACCTTCAACTGAATTAAGGTAGGTATTTAAGACGGAAGAGATGAACTCGGAAGGAAAATCACAAACATAAGAAAATGCCTATTCTATACACACATCACCGTCACTTCGTCAGTGTGTCGAACTTCCACTGCGAAGTTTGACTCAGAGATTAGCATCAGTTCTGCCATGTCTCAACAATATGGAAACTCGACGCATCTCCCGTGGGGTTGCAATAACTCTCTATATAAACAGACAAACGGCTACAAAAACCACACGAGACAAGCTATAGTCTCATTGGCAGAGCTTCATTGTTAACTAAGAGACGAGAACCCAATCCAAGAATTGTTTAATGTACATAGTTCTTTATTTTAACTGTAGCACATCATTAAAGATCAATAGAAAGTAAAATTCGGCTTGCAAACGCATCTCGTTCACTAGGGTTTATTATTAACTCGGATTGCGTTCATATATAATTTCAGACAAACTTTGGGCTATAGAGCAAAATTGACACGAGACAAGCAAGCTTGATCAAACCAAATATATTTGAGAATCATTGGCAATAATAAACCAAAAGAACGCAAATGTTGGCAGCATAAATCGGGCCATACATCGGGAATGGTTTGAGCTACAGACCTTGGGAGGGGCTCATTCGATTCCTCGTGGAGTGTTCTTCAACACAAATTTAAGCCGCCTTGACTTTTTTTTGTGGTTTTTAGGGATTTTACAAAACTTTGACAACCCTTAAAGGGCACTTTAAATAAGTGAGAGAGCTGGCTCAAGAATTGGGGCGTTGTCGGACCAACATGAATTTTTCCTGAAAATTTCAGATTTTTGCTCCAGCCGTTTGCGAGAAATCGTGCGGACGGACGGAAAAATTTTTATTGCAGATTCGGATTCTGCACCCTTTGAAACGTAAACCATGAAATTTTCAAGGGGGGTTAGAATTTTTTTTTTTAAGAGCGATTACAATGGTTTATTATTGAATAATAAACCAAAAATTAAAGTGAATTTCATTGGTCGAACGAAAAATGAACCACATTAAATCAAGGAATGGACTGAATCTGATCATTGGTTGGTCAGCAGTCATAAAACATCAGGAGCTCAATGAAATATTGGAGGGAGATTTTTGTAGCTCGGGATTTTTCTGATATCATGAGGCGTGTTTTGGTTTGTAATACGAGAATGCCTCCTCAATTGAGAGTGGTGTATAATTGGTTTGAGGGACGAAAAATAAAGCTACTTAACGATGGCTATGGAGTGGTTGCAAGGTAAACCCACTGTAAATGCATTTCACCGATGAAGAGTCGGCGTGAGTTAACTGGCTCTAAAATGGATAGGTACTCATATAACGGATGAGTCAATTATTTAAAAACAAAAAGTGGGGATTCAAGATAACACAGTTCAAAATGGTGGATAACAAAACATATCACTTGAGGCACCAATAAATAGGTGCAATAAGTAAGTGAAAATGTTGGGAGATTATAATGTAGTAAACTCGCGAACGAGGTTGAATGTAACCCCACTCCCATGAATGGGCAAACAGATGGTTCTCATACATATCACGCGATTGAAAGATTGATGAGACGATCACTTCAGATCGCTACAAAACGAAAACTCGTTCGGCAGATGGTTTTGAAAATCAAACTAAGAGGATCTTCTCCGATCGTGTCGAAGGGGAAACGTGACATTGGCTCGCCTTCCTAAAGCTGACCAGATGAGAGAAGCGGGCGAGCAACGAGTGTAATAACCTCCAAACTGCGTCAGTCGTTGGCTTTTTCAAAGGGCACGCAGCCATCACCGTACTAAGATACATTTTCAACACACGTTCTCTATCACAAATCGTGAACCCAAAATTCACTAAATGTTGGAAGACGGATGGTTTTTAAAATATCAAAAGTCATACGTTTGGACGACCAAATTCGAAGTTAATCTCATTAAATAGTTCTATACAAAGTTAGTTCACCGTAAGTCTTTCACGACTGAAAGCTTTCTTATACTACAATTATCAGCACCAACATTGATCCCACGCATACAAATGCTGTCCTCATCATACCGTGTTAGATAATTCTGAACAAATTTTCTGCATTGTCCACAAATCCATAGTAGTGCGTAATAAGCGTATTTTGAAGTACCATCCGATTCTGATGGATGTGCGGGTTTGGCTGTAGATGATCCATATTAGATTCATTTATCACCAATGAATACTTCACTCTTGATGAACTTGAAGAAATCCATTAGACGTCACTATCTCATGGCCTGTTCTTTCGATCTGCTCAAACCCAGAGTGTTATCGCCTCATTATATTAGTAAATCACCCAATCGTATCATTGATAAGCATAACTTATACAGTTTTTAACCGATTTCGAGAAATATTCAGCGACTGTACGGTGTAGAACTTGGATGATCCTACTTGAACTTCATACGCTTGGAGATTTTGCTACCATGACATCTATCAAGCATATTTTGGTTTAATAAGCCACTGTAATCGCTCTTGAAAGAAAAACATTTTAACCCCCCCCCCCCCCCCTGAAAATTTCATGGTTTACGTTTCAAAGGGTGTAGAATCCAAATCTGCAATAAAAAATTTCCCCTCCGTCCGCCGTACGCACGATTTCTCCCAAACGGGTGGAGCAAAAAATCTGAAATTTTCAGGAAAAATCAATATTGGTCCGACAACGCACCGATTTTTTAGCAGGCACTCTCACTTAATTTAAAGTGCCCCTTAAGGGTTGTCAAAGTTTTGTAAAATCCCTAAAAACCTCAAAAAAAGTCAAGGTGGCCTAAATTTGGACTCTTTTTGAGAAACGTTTCATGAGGGATCGAATGAGCCTCTCCCCAGGTCTGTAGCTCAAACCATTCCCGATGTCTGGCCCGATTTATGCTGCCAACATTTGCGTTATTTTGGTTTATTATTGTTTTTGTTTTGGTTGCAGTAACCTAGTGATGTAGTGAACATGGATACTGGAGTGAACTCCTAAAAGGCTTTGTAGCCGATACCCGGGTTGAAGTATTCTGATAACCATAAAAAAAACGCTGCAAATTCTTTAACTGGGGTTTATTATTCAATTGGCTTGTGTTCATGATTTGAATTTCTAATAAGCTTTGGAGTGTGCGTGTTTCATAAGTGATAGAGCGATTATTGAATTCAGGAGGCACACAAATAAGATCAACTGATCAATCCAAATAGGTATTTTGGTTGAGAACAGATTTACGTGCTCTATGCATATCTCGTGAAATTCAATAATCGCTCTATCACGTGTGAAACACGCACACTCCAAAGTTTTGTAGAAATTCAAATCATGAACGCAAGCCAATATACCAATAAACCCCAGTGAAAGAATTTGCAGCGTTTTCATCTCCTAATGGAACAAGAGTGACAATTTACGCTCAACCTTCTACATTTATTTTCAACACTTCAATGATGTAAACATGTCGCCGATGTGCGAAGGCCATGTGCCCAACTTGTCAAAGGTTTTGTTCTTTACATATGTATAATGAGCACTCTTCAAACTGCACAACCCGATCGTTGGAATCCATATATTGGATCATAAGTTGGTATTCATGTTTGTTTCAACGTTAATGACAAAAATGGTATCGGTATGGTATTACTTTCTTATTCCATACGGGGTGGAGGATATTATTACCATTTTAATAAGGGAATTGTTGATGAACACAACTGAACCAAGTTCAAGAATAAATATCTAGCGTGAAAAGAATGAAATCTTTCTCATCGTGTAAGTCAAATCAGATTTCTGTGAATTTTCAACAAGTCGTTTCCAACATTTTCCGACCCGTCGCACTAACTTGATTTCCCTCTTAATTTGAAACATCTAAAAATCAAGTTCACGGAAACGATTCGTTAAGAGCGATCAAAAGAGAAAAATCGTTCTAATAATTCAAGTGAAAGAGAATCACTCCCTTTTTTAGTCAGTCGGGTGAAAAAGCGGTCGTAGATTGCACGAAAACGTATCTACGATTCCGACACAATGGAACAGTCGCACACGAGCAACTAAGCACGGAGGTGTGTCACTTGTGACAGTGGAAGGGGGCGAGGAGGGTTGTCAAGGAAATCATGGCAACGCCTGTCGGAACCGAAGAGGGTAGAAGTAGCGAGCGTGTTTTATGAATAGCCCACAAGCCCAATCGATTGCAACGGTGAGACAGGAATAGCTTTCGAATACAAGCGGCTTACAATCAAACATATTCAGCGTGGGCATTGAAAGTCCGGCTATAGTTGATATGACAGACATGAAATCATAACGGTAAATGTAAGTAGGTATCATTCCTTGGGGGAGAAAATGAAAGACTGACATGATGTTAACCCAATCTGCGAGTACTTACTCATGGTATTCATTTGGATCGTCCAAATATACCTGATGTCGATGTGGTTTAAAATGAAGAATAAAATCACCTCAGTCGGATACCACGAACGTAAGTGTTACCCACGCATTAATTTTACATTTTTGAATGAAAATAGATTTCAACCAAATGAGTTTGACACCACTCGCAATCATTGATGATCACTTCTTTTTCTTCCCAAGATTTTCTTCAGTTTTGTTCACCGGTCACGATACGGCACTGTAATCTCCAGCCTAGTATGACGTCACCAGTGCCCTTAACCTTGAACAATTCTGGTAAGGAAACTACTCAACGAAAGAAGGTGCAGTTGGTGTAAAACTTCTTGGGAAAATCTACATCCATCTGCAAAACGTAAAATTACCTTTTCCATAACCATGTGTAACGATTTTTTAATAGATACCGACATTCTGAGGAAATCAATTCGTTTTCAATAGGTTCCTGTTAAAATGGGGAAATCAGTTGGTATTCGACGGAAACGTTATGAAGCTTGTTAGTAGGGAACGAATAAACAATAAAAAACCGTCAGTTTTCAGAATTAATCCACTAAAGAACACTGAAAGCAAGCACACAAAGGTGTATCACTTCTGTGTATGATAGAGACGTTAATATCTCATCTAGGTCTATAGGACGTAGGTAGTCTTTGATACAACGTCTCTCGGCACTTCCCGCTTCCATAACTTGGAATTGTATTCTAGATGTCATAAAAAGAGCGGCCTTTATATTTCAGCAATCCATACTTTGTAATTGACTTCTAAATCTTCCAAGACATTACCACTAACCTTTACTAGTCTGCAAAATGGTAGGAAATACTATGCAACGATACGAAGTAGCAATCCACTGATAGAAAAACTGAAATTTAACGCGATGAAACACCCACCTACGCTTCACTTGTCCCCGAATATGCACAACAGTCGTAAAAAACTCTACTTCAAAAGGACCTCTTAGAAACAAAATTCCATTGGTATCACACCGCCTGAATTGACCCCACAATTTTCCAAGTTCAGAAACATTCACATTAACATTCGTGTAACTTTTTTCAAACTTCTAGCCCTTAAGGACAGCAAATAATTGTACGTAAATCGGGCCGAGAGGGCTCATTCGATTCATTAAAGACACGTCTATCAATAAAAAACATTAAAACATTGGTGTTAATTCGAAACTTTTCAGTATTTCCATTTATGAGTATTTCAGACATTTAATTGCCCCCCTACGGACTGTCCGAAATTGATTTAAAAAAATGCAGTCCCAACTAAACCCCAAATATGATTTTTGACACAAGTTCGCTCCAATAGTTTCGGGGGAGAAATCCGGGCGGCGTACGGACAGATTTGCATTTTATTCGATTTTCGGATTCGACAAGTTTTGAAACGTAAAATAACAAATCATGAGGGGTTAACTTTTTTCTTGGTCGATTACAAAGTTTCATGATTGCAAACAGTTTAAAACTTGACAGTTAAGACAACAAACAGGCAAATCTGTACAAGATTGAGTCCTGCGCAACACATACGGTATTTGTCATAAGGCTACTTATTTCTTGAATACCTGATCCAGATTCTTAAAAACGGAAATACTTGATCGAAATCCACCAACTTAGAGAACATCTAGATGGTCATGCTCGCCGGTAAAAAGAAAATCAATAAAACCGCATCGCTGACAGTTCAGGGTAGGGCAACACGCACAAAATTATGACTCACACAAACAATCGTACCGTTTTCTTTTTTTTTACTGACGAACGTCCTAAATAAGAGAACTCATTTTCGTTAATGGCGGCGAATGGAAGATCAAAAGAACAGGGCGTTTGAGTGCGGTGATGGTTGGCTAGCTGTAATTAGGAGAGAAATTACAAACGCATGACCCATAGGACGCAAAAGACCTATTAACTCTGCGGGGGATGGAGGGTTCCACACACGAGCGGAGTGGAGAGTTCATTTACCAACAAGAACTGTGGGAAGGGCTTCCGAGCAAATTAGCTCCACATTTAGGTCAGGGAAGATGGGATGTCTGTTTTGACAATCGGACTTATTAGCATCAGACGAATTCGCAAAGCCAGTTCAGAAACATGCGGAGGATATCGATTTCTGAACTGTCCACTTATTTTGGGTGCACAATCAATCTGAACTATTCAATTTGATTGAATTACGGTGTAACATCTACCACAAATTTAAGAGGTTCGATTATAAAAAAATGGAGCAAGATAGAACGTTGTCTATATTTTCACGAAAGTAAAGAGTTACACAGTTAAATCGATTTCGACGGTTAAGTACACCATCAGTAACAAACATGAACTGAAGGCACGTCACAGAAAGCATATCTTATATAGGATCAAGTGAGAGGAGATTGGATCCTATTGGTTCAGGGAAGTGAAAGGGGCGGGGAGGACCAACCAATGCCACTCAAGGCTTACAAAGTGAAAGGGGCACAAACAGTATCATTACGGAGAGGCGGAGCCAAACTTATTCCAAGAAGGAACCCAATAATGGTGAAACATTTTGAGGAATGACATCATTTAAAATATTCTCCTGACCTATCACTTTCAACAATTTCGAATTTTTTTCTAGCACATCCAACATACCTCCCTTTGAGCAAAAGTGAGGAAATTCTACATATTGCCCGTTTATCAGATCAAAACTAAAGCTATGATTGGATTCATTAGTTTGACTTGCAAAGGCAGAATCACCTTTCTTGCCCCTGATATCCTTTTCATGCTCATTTATTCGTCCCCTAAATTTCCTACCAGTTTGACCACAGTACTCGAGCCCACATGAACATTTTAGTTTATAAACCCCACTTTTACCCTGAACGTTAATTTTATCCTTAACCGAACCCAAAGAAACTTTGAGATTATTTTTTATACTTGAACCCAACGTTGAAACCTCTGGACGACAGAATTTTACCGAGTTTATCCGAAATTTTCCCATAATAAGGTATACTAATCCACTTTTTCTCTTCCAACTCAATTTCTCTCACTAAATTACACACCCCTTCTCTACTCTTTTTCCTAAGAACCGAAGATAGAACTAAGATCCTATATCCTAAGATGATGAATTAACCGTCGAAATCGATTTAACTGTGTAACTCTTTACTTTCGTGGAAATATAGACAACATTCTATTTTACTCCGTTTTTATTGAAATGGGTTTCCACAATTTCGTCGCGAGTGATTAAGTCCGTAGGTTCGATTATACTGGCAGACTTAAAGAGGAGCATGTAATTCACATACATACGTAGGTTTTACTCCGATATTAATCAAATGAAACTAAACATGAAGTCCTACAGTTTCTTCAAAACATCCGTAGGGCACGAAATGAAAACATTAAGAAACTGCATTGTGTTACACAAAACACACTCCTACAAATTGGTTAGCTATATCAATTTTGCAGCACAAAATAGACCTCTCAACCTAAGTGACATCAATAAATATCAGTCAAAGGTTTCAAATGTTTGCTTGCAATCTAAAACGCAAAGTGCATGTGCCTCACTTTAAAGTTTTAGCGTGCTGAAATATAAATAAAAACCAACAGACTAAGCACATTTACTACATAGGATAAACTTCATTCGATAGCAACAACAACGTTGGCTCTGCTTAGCCCTTGTCTTCTCATCTAATAACAATTATTACATCTATATACGTGGTGTGCAGCTGCACCTACATGAAACACTCGAGTGCGATGAAATATATAATTTAACGAAGTCTTATCACTCATATTAAGAATCCAGGGATGGCACAATTCGAACGGGCAAGGTGGGGGATCAATGATGGGAGGTTACACTGCGATAGGGGGTTGCCTCCCGAAAAACAACCAGGCACCAAACTCGAGCCCGTTCTAACAATTAGAGGCATGTTCGTGACTGCAGAGACATCAAGACAGACAAAACGAAAGTCTCTCAACTAAAATTTGTTTGCACAAATACCTAATCAAAATGAATGGCGCAATAGTACGATTGTGGAACTGCAAATGAACGTGACTGCAAAGTAATCGATTTTCTTAAGCACTCGATTGATGCCCAACTAAGGCAGCAGAGAAACGTGGTATTCTACTAGCACATGTACAACTCTACGATCTTGATACAACGAGGAAGTTCAATCAGTCGAAAATGTCTTGAAAAGGAGATATCGTCGGTCCAAATCATAATCCGTGCACCAATAATACCTAATTATAAAGTATCCATGATAAATGATCGGGTAAGGTCTATATTGGTAATTAGGCACCACAGGGAAAACATCAAGAACAACGATCGCACGAGTAAATACCGGAATAATTCGATTAATGTTTTCTAATATCCTATTAACAAATATGGGACAGGGGGAGGGAAATCGGTACCCTCTCTCTCACTCGCTTGTTGGAAAAAACTACGAAGAACGGAAAGCTGGGTGTAACACCGACACGAATGAGTTATACGCCAGAGGAGTATAACCGAATCACCATTGCAGTCTTCTATTACGTACAGGAGTGCTTTTGTTGAAGGTGGGTCATCCCGATAAGACGGGCGAGTTGTGAGGACGTCCGGAACAGCACTGGACTGGAGGGCACGGACGGTAAAGAGGAGGCAGAGCGCTCTGACAACATGGCAAGGAACTATCGTATTGACTCCTTCGGGTCGCAACTCGCGAGTTTTGCCCCTCCCGTCAGCGATCCGGACGGGGAACCACCTAAACCCGTTAGTTGGAATGACTAACATAACCCACTTCGAAAGGGAATGAGAAGAGAAGGAAAGGTCCTTCCCGCTCTTTACATTCAATGGTTGGAAGCGATGTTGAGAACGGAAGAAAAACGAAGATTCGTGGGGGCCAAGGTTTCGCTAAAATGGAAAAACAGTGAAACTTACAAAGAAAGCAAAACTGCCTACCTATTCTACTATACTCAGTAAAAAATGCCTCCATACACCCATTTTGCTGTTCACGAATATTGAAGCTACTTCTCACAAACCATGAAAAACGAGAGAACGGAAGAAAAACGAAGATTCGAGGGGGCCAAGGTTTCGCTAAAATGGAAAAACAGTGAAACTTACAAAGAAAGCAAAACTGCCTACCTATTCTACTATACTCAGTAAAAAATGCCTCCATACACCCATTTTGCTGTTCACGAATATTGAAGCTACTTCTCACAAACCATGAAAAACGAGAGAACGGAAGAAAAACGAAGATTCGAGGGGGCCAAGGTTTCGCTAAAATGGAAAAACAGTTAAACTTACAAAGAAAGCAAAACTGCCTACCTATTCTACTATACTCAGTAAAATATGTCTCCATACACCCATTTTGCTTTTCACGAATATTGTAGCTGCTTCCCACAACCCTTGAAAAACGGGACACATATTGTACGGATATATTCATTCATTCATAATACAGACATCTTAAATAATGAATTTCAAGTCAACTGTTCAACTGAACAAATCAGGCGAAATTGACAACGGACGATAACGAATTCATTTTTATCAGGACAAAAAAGCGTGTGACTTTAGTCCAAGAACAGCAAAAATCAAGCTCAAAAAATGGGGTAATAGCTCGTTGGCCCTCCTTTTTGCTTGACAACTCCCAACGAACGGAACTACATCGAATCAACGAGCTTTTCAACCAAATCTGAGGGCACTGGTTCAGAAGCACTTACTGTACCGTAACATTAATAATATACTACACAATAATAATGCAGTAATAATAACAAATAATGGAAATGTTAAAAATTGCCAGCTTATTAGCGTCTAAAACATTTGTCACAGACACACACAGAGACGTACAGCTATAATTTTGTTTTGTTTTCACTTCCTTGGTCTTAGATTTGTTTAGAACGGATTTGCAGTCAGCTATTTTTTTATTTCTATTTTAATCAGTTTATTTATTTCTTTTTCTAATTTTTGTGTTTTGACCCACCCTCCAGGATCAATTATAATAGTCGTCTCTATGCTGGGAGACCACCATGATCGTCACCGGAAGAATTCTGATATTGCAATTTTCATGATTCTACACCTTTGATAGCTGTTCCGATTCAGATGAACTCCAGTTTGCTTATGGAGACTTCGTTTCTTGCATTCTTGGGTAAACATTAGCTTCCCAGGATAAATAAAGTACACATTTTTGAGGTGTACGGAGACATTTTTTACTGAGTGTACATACGCATGACATCGTAGGACAGTAATTCCAAATAAAGTCTAAAATCCCAGGTTTTTTGTAGAAATGTATAAATGTAGTACGTAACAACTAGAAAGCTGTCGGCAGATAGAACTCACTGCCTTTCATTGTGTTACTTGCCCTTTTTTCGACTCCTTAACGATCCGACACATGGAGATATTGTCAAAATGTGACCAGAAATATGCTTAGCACTTTTTAAATTTAAAATTAAAGACAAATTGGCAGTTACAGTATATGCATACATCAGCAGTTTTGGGTAGTTAAAAAGGAATAGATTTCAAACAAATAGTAAGTTTGAGATGTAAAGAAAATTTGTTTAAATGAATTAAATTGATTATTAACTTCTATAACAAGTTCGATATACATGGAACATATATATTTCATGTCTGATCTTGGGGTCAAAATGTGACCAAAAATATTTTCGATTGAAAATTGTAATTGTGGGAGTTAGCATTCAGCCCATCATTGTGACTATCCGGATTAACTTTTTTCAAGATTCATTAATTAATATTAATAAAAACATAATTCAAAATTATGTTTAGATTAACTGGGCGGACAAATAGAGTTCATCCGAACAGAAACTGCTTTCCTTGCCGCACTAACCGTTAGCAAAAGAATTTAAGCCGGGTCCAGACGGAGTGTAACAGTAAGATATGCACCCGAACATATTTCAGCAGTTTCGGGTAGTAAAAAAGGAATAGATTTCAAACAAATAGTAAGTTTGAGATGTAAAGAAAATTTGTTCAAATGAATTAAATTGATTATTAACTTCTATAACAAGTTCGATATACCATGAGAACAAATGAACAGGTATATAATTGGCCATGTCCAATCTTGGGGTGATCATAATCACTTTGATCCACCTGGAGGTGAGACCGGTTAATCTTGGAATCGATTGAAAATTGTGATTGTGGGAGTTAGACGATAAAGCATCATCAGCCCATCCACCGTGACTACCCGGATGCAACGAAAATCACAAGAGATCATCAAGATATTAATTGATTTAATAAAAACCACATAATAGTAGTAATTGTGAGAGAGGATTAGTGGATTTAGATAGTTAGAGGGAGTAGGTGGGCGGTAGTATTCGGGACAAAAAGAGTTCATCCGAACAGAAATTGCTTTCCTTGCCGCACTACCGCTAGCAAAAGATGACTTGCCTGTACCTTAAGCCGGGTCCAGACGAGTGTAACGTGTAATGTAAGATTTACGTGTAATTTAGCGTCAGCAGTGTGGACGGCACACGAACTCAAAGCGAATTGTTTACGCGAGCCTATTTCAAAAAGCTGTTTCCACTCAGTTGCTACGGACATGCCGGATAGGAAGGTCGTGATAGCTGGTACGGCTTTCATTTTCATGTACTTACTAACTGAAGACCGGAAACGTCACAAGCGTCGATGGTGGAAAACTGAATTGTATAAAAGAAGATCTTCTTTAGTTGTGGAACATAAATCTCAGCATATAAGTGGTCAATATAAAAACTTTACCCGGATGTCGCCTACTGACTTCGAATATTGCGCTAACAATCATTGCGCCTAAAATATCAAGACAAGTCACTATAATGAGATCTGCAATTTCGTCGCAAGATAGACTGGCTCTAACACTAAGATTTTTTTCAACAGGAGATTCATACACAAGCCTTCAATTCGTTCAGAATTTCAAAACAGTCAATCTCTTGCATTGTACCAGAAGTTTGTGAAGCGATTATAGAAGCATTGAATCCCACATTTGTGGATCCCAAATAACAGGTTTTTCTTGATACAAACTAATAAGTTCAAGCGATTGTTCGTCACTTCCCATCATGAACGTACATACGACACAACCGTCACGAACGCCGTCCAAACGAGCACTGCGAGCGTCTTTGTGTTCGCGCGAAAAACCGACAGCCGATGGATCAAACATTTAATGCTACATATAATGCTCGTAGTGAGGTCCACACGTAGGATTCACGTTACATTACACGGTGGATTACATTACACGTTACACTCGTCTGGACCCGGCTTTACGCCACACTTATTTTGTTTTAGAATCTCCCAAGAATAGTGTAAATAGTGGAAAGCAGTAAAATCCCCTCCCCCTCCCTACTTTTCTTGACTGCCAAGTCAACAAAACGAGAAAATAAATAAAAACAGATATAAAAAATTACTTTTTTGGCCTTGATTTATAAAAAAATTATTTTTTTCCATTTCATCTGTAAAATGTGATTGTGTGTGAGAAACGGAGTTTTTACAACAATTTCTAGGCTTTTTACGGCCGTTTTGGAGACGGTGTAGATTTTGAATCTATGCAGCTTAAAACGTAAAATTGCTAAATTAGAGAGGGGGGGGGGGTTATAAAAAAAATTTTGGCATACGATTATACACCAATAAAAGCTAAGATACGTGTATTTTTACGTAGTATGAAATCTCTACAGGTATTGAATGCGTTTAAGGATGCTATTGTAATGACGGTGAGATAATCACTGATAAATGGATCCTGTTAACGTTTTATCTTGATTATTGATATCAACATTATAATAGGTAATAAATCCATATGGCGATAATAAAAATGATGAAATCAGATGAAAAATGTGAAAATTAGTGTACTGCAAGGTTTTTATGTTTGGGTACGATTATTGGCCCTAATGATATGATAATCATAATATCCAATGCCTGGCATTAAACACTTGAAAAATTTGATTACGATTGGAACAACAAACTATGATCCTACGTGGAAAGACATTGTAAGCAAAAAGCAATTGCACACATCACATTAGATTGATTTTCCTAAAATATTTTTTGAATGTAATAAATTTAAAAATAAATAAATACAACATATATTTGTCTTAAATAAGTGGAAAGACCTTGTAAGTACAAAACAATGCACCCATCACATTAGATTGGTTTTCCAAAAATATTTGTTTGAATGTAAATAAATTAATACAAAATATATTTCTTTTAGACAAATAAGTTTTGTTTCCTATATTGGGCCTAATTTTGAATTTGTCAAATTCGTCTAGAAGGGCTTCAAAATTTCAACTGTCTGACTTGCAAAATTTTCCATTCCTGAAAATTCAATGGTTAAAATTTTTATTGAATTACAAAAAAGAAATCAGGGAATTAAAAAAATTTATTTAATTACTAAAAACTAATTTTTTCTACCTATATTAGGCCTAATGTTTCAAACTCGTCTACGAGTGCTTAAAAACACTGTTTTCAAGTGTCTAATTTTTGAAATTTTCCGGCGGAAGCCCCCGTTCAACCCTTTAGCTGGGGGCCTAGCCCCCCCCAGACCCCCTATTGGCCCGCGCCACCACCTCCACATTATGATATGGCCCTTGGGGCAAATGGTTCGAAGACCCCTGCCCTAAGATATCCTCGAATCAGTTGTGAGTATTACATTTTCAAGAATTTGACATTTTTATGCAAGCGGTCACCTCTTTTATATCCGGGTTTCAAAAAGCATCATCTCGGGCTTAACCAGCGAAAAACCCGATATTTTCATCAAGATCGGTTGACACTGTGGATGTTACTTATGCTTTCTACGGACATAGATAGGCCGACACGTAACCATAATATGTCAGAGAGGTCCAAAACGAGTGCATATTGCAAACAAAAATGTCAAGATTAGAGCAAACGAATTGTTCAAACCAATATGAGCTGGAACGCCGAAGTAATCCGTCAACATTTTAAAATCTGCATGGAGGGGAAAAGTCAAAGAATCATAACAGCGTTATATTTCATAACCCTTTTGGTGCACTGTATCTCCTTTTTGAAGTCCGTTTCGCAGTATGCATCTCTCTGGGAAGTCAACTCTAACTCTTTCTTTCGGTCTCGCTAGTTCAATCGAGTAGGGTCGGGTTGTTCTAGCGAATTAAAAGCTTCAGTGAACCTGACTAGCCCTACAAAGCGCAGCAAGGCCTACAAACTTCAAAGCTGGGAAATCTCCAGTTTCCACTCGGATACTTTCATTGCGCGACGTATACTAACAACATTTCTGCATGGAAAAACAACCGTGGACATTTTTCAGGAGTTCTGAAAGTAGATAACGCAGTAACGATTTACTTTTCCGCTCATCAGTCATCATTAGGAAGTGAAGTTCCTGATTTATGCACTTTATATAACTCTCTTTTCAACATTGAGACAAGTTTTATCTGAATATGACTTCAATGGAAGGAAAGAACCTCTAACTCACTTATTATTCCCCGTATCACAGTGAGAAATGTGAATTTTATAGCTTATGACTCCTCACAAATGCTTCCTTGATGACGCCGCTATGAAAAAAAGCGAAACTAGTAGGAAGGCATGACGACTGAATAAATTTGAAGAATCCAAACTTATTTCTTCACCCCCGAAAAACAAACATCTCAAAAAAGTTCGAAGGAGTTAAAAACTTCATGGATGACGCCATAAAAGACATAATGTTATTTTTTATTCGTTATGATAATTTTTCTTCGATAAGTCAGAATTCCGAATTATCCCCAAACCATCAACACCAAAAATTGAATCTTACACCTACCTGTTGCAAGGATGCATTTTTTCCCCAAAGCAAAATTTTTATGCAAGAATTCCCACAGGGTAAATTGAAAAAGGACAAAGCTTGGAAATTAGTTTGATTAAAAGAAATTAGACACTTTCCAGGGTGAAGCTTTTCTTTTTCATCGAAGAAAGGAGGTGGATATGCCAACTACCATTATAATCGGAATACTGAAGGTCAACTACCATTGTAATCGATCTTGAAAAAAAAAAATCTAACCCCCCCTGAAAATTTCATAGTTTACGTTTCGAAGGGTGTAGAATCCGAATCTGCAATAAAAATGTTTCCGTCCGTCCGCCGTACGCACGATTTCTCCCTAACGGCTGAAGCAAAAAAGCTGAAATTTTCAGGAAAAATCCATGTTGGTCCGACGACGCCCCAATTCTTGAGCCAGCTCTCTCACTTAATTTAAAGTGCCCTTTAAGGGTTGTCAAAGTTTTGTAAAATCCCTAGAAACCTCAAAAAAGTCAAGGCGGCCTAAATTTGTACTCTTTTTGAAGAACACTCCACGAGGAATCGAATGAGCCCTTCCCCAGGTTCGTAGGTCAAACCATTCCCGATCTATGGCCCAATTTATGGTGCCAACATTCGCGTTATTTTGGTTTATTATTGTTTTTGTGTTGATATCAGTAACCTGATGGTCGTTTGTGGTAATGTGGATACTGGAGTGAACTCCTAAAAGGATTTGTAGCCCATACACGGGTTGAAGCATTCTGATAACCATAAAAACGCTGCAAATTCTTTCACTGTGGTTTATTATTCAATTGGCCTGCGTTCATGATTTGAATTTATACTAAGCTTTGGAGTGTGCATGTTTCACAAGTGATAGAGCGATTATTGAATTTCAGGAGGCACACAAATATGATCATCTGATCAATCCAAATAGGTATTTTGGTTGAGAACAGATGATCATATCTTGTGTGCCTCCTGAAATTCAATAATCGCTCTATCACCTGTGAAACACGCACACTCCAAAGCTTAGTAGAAAATTCAAATCATGAATGCAAGCCAAATGAATAATAAACCCCAGTGAAAGAATTTGCAGCGTTTTTAGTACATTACATTCCTGGTCAACCAAAACGAGAAAAATCTTATCAAATGGTCGACTAGAGTCTAGTCACTAGACAAACTACAGCAACGTCAGTTGTCGGAAACACGCAACAACCGGGATATTGCGTGTTAAGGATTACACATTGACAGGTGAGAATCACATCAATAAAGAGAACTTTTCAAGCAAGTCAGTTGATGGAATGGACCGCAAAATAGGAGGAGTTGTGGTCAGATCACAACGGTCGGAACTTACCAGGGCGAATAACCCGCAAACGGACGGAGCCTGCAAACGCGAAAAAAATCGCGCATGCTTACCACTATCCCGCAGTGTCACCGAGTAGGCGGTCGCTGGCTATAAGGGAGAGAGGATGACTAAGACGTTGTGTGTCTCATGTCGGAAGAGTGAATAAGCAATCGGTTCACGAGTTCACAGAGAGAAAAATAGGGGTTTTTGTAAGTACACTCCCTTAATCTACTTGACACGAATTAATCTATCACAACCATTGTGTATTTGCGAACGAATCTGGCCGTATCAGTATCGAATTAATTTACTGTGGCTCACCAATAGAGATGTTCGATATTTCTGTACCGGTGACAAAATCACCGATATGATATCGATATGAGGACTTGTCACCGAAATCATTTCGGCGACTTTCTCACCTTCCGATATTTCGGCGACTTTGTCACCGGTACAGATATATCGTGAGCCCGGCTTCGCTTCCACAGCTTCGAGCTCCGAGTTCCCGGTGTGTTCCCGTTGCGTAGTCACTCGACTACCGCCTACATTTCTACATCCATGTGATTTTTATCACCAAAGAAATATTTTGTGATGTAACAGTAGAAATATTTGTGTTAAGTTTTTTGTTGTTTTGTTGAATTTAATGCTAAAGAATTTGTGTCATCATTCGATATGAATTCATGTTACCATTCATAAGTTCCTTAAAACTTGACATTTTCATGTTATAAAATTAATTTTTGAAGCGATGAATGTTTTTTAAATTTTCTCACTCTTATTCAGAAGTTTAAAATTTAGTAGAACATTTGTTTACATACACAAGAATAAAAACGGATTATTACTATTTTAACTGTAAAGCAATTCCTCTTTAATCATAAAAATTTATGTTCAACATCTCTTTTTATGCTTCTTTCCTTGAAAAAACTGTGACAGCGCCACCTTTCATTCATTTCCACTCTCTGTCACCGATATGCCAGTCACCGATATTCCCTTGTCACTGGAACCGAAGTCACCGATATTTGTAAGTCACTGGATCGCACATCTCTACTCACCAAAGAACTGTGAGGTACCGATTATCAATATACAGGGTGCGGCGTGGAAACTTGCTGATTTGAAAAGTCAATAAAACAAAAAGTACTTCACATAGGTATCGATTTAATTTTTTTTTTTTTTTTTTATTGTAAAGAAAACATTCCGAATTTTTATTTCAAGTGGTCTTAAAAATTACGTCGGGTAAATGACGGCCCTCACAAGTGATGCACTGTTGTAGCCTATGTTGGAAGTTTCGCTCCACTCTTACCAACATATCGACGGGAATGTCGGCGATGGCTAAGCAGATGTTGTCCTTGAGGTGTTGCAGGGTCCGGGGTTTGTCGTTATAAACGATAATAACCCCAGATATCTGAATAACTTCAGATAACCCCATAAAAAAATCACAGGGCGCCAAATCTGGGGAGCGCGCTGGCCACAGGACATCTCCCCCCAAAGAGCTCGTGGAAGTGTTCCCTTAAAAGCTCCATAGATGCTCCGTCCTGCTGGAACCACGCATCCTCATGGTCCATTTTAACAAGTTGGGGAAGGAATAATGTTTCCACCATCTCTCTGTAGCAATCTGCATCGACCGTTACAGCTTCTTCGAAAAAATGAGGCCCAATTATCGCAACTTTCGAAAATGCGCACCACCCTGTGACTCGTTCACAATGGAATGGTTTTTTCATGGAGTTTGCAGGGATTGAAACCACTCCAATAGCGCATGTTTTGTTTATTGAGGCAGCCAGAAAGGTGGAAATGGGCCTTATCACTGAAAAACACAACAGCGTCTTGGGGCAAGTTACTGAGCTCTTCACGTGCAGTTAGACTGTTCCTTCGGCCAACACATGATGGCGACTGGTCTGTGGGTAAACAAAACTTCAGGAACCGCTCTTTCGAATGAGACCTTCCCCGCCCCTTCCTGACCATCCCACGCACTTTGGCGCCCAATTCAAATCAGCAAGTTTCCACGCCGCACCCTGTATGAGTGTTATCAAAAAATCAAGTTACCCTACGTTGTAAGCAATTGAAAAACGCTTCCAAAATTTAAAAAAAAAAGTATTTGTACTCAATGATGTTCTACATAATCTCCATTTTCCCCAAACATTTTTCATAACGTTTAAGAGTTTTTTAATGCCATCATGAAGGCAATCGCCCGCCAATTCAAACATCCAATTTGCCAACTCTGCCTTTAGTTCATTTTCATTGGGGGAAGCGTTTCTCAGCGAGATGTTGTTAGAGCTTCGGGGAAAAAAATAATATCTTACCAGCCCTCGCACCATCAGATTGGGGCTCCCAGGCAGCGGTGGAAAATTTACTTCTGAATTGGAGGGAGACTGATGTAATGATGGAATTTAAAAACTTTTTAATCGTTCAGAAAAACGTTTGGTAAAAAATGGCGATTGGGTAGATAAGTAGTCGAATGTTACTGAGCACAAACACTTATTTTTGGTTCATCATTTTCAATAATAAACCTTTGTAATCGACAAAGAAAAAACAATTTTAACCCCCTCTTCAAAAGTTGTTTTTTAACGTTTCATGATAGTAGATTTCAAAAATCAAATTTAAAACAATCCGTCCTCGTTTGTTTGTTTCTTTGAAACTATTGTGACAGTAATCTCGATCTCGGCATCTTGATCAATAAACCCTAAGGCAGGGGTTCTCGACCTTTTGGTAACCAAGTACCACTTGAAATTTTCAGAGATTTGGACGTACCTCCTTTTATTTATATATAATATATATATTATGTATAATTTACATTTGATCGTGTTTAGGAAAATAAAAATGCATTCTACAACTGTATGTATGTATATAGAATTTACTTAGATACTAAATAAAATGTATCATAAATTAAAAACAACCTTAAATTATTTTATTTAAATTTAAACAAATTCTAATGAGCTCGCTGTTGTTGTTTGTTCATGACCAAATTTTCTATATCTGGGTCAATTGAACTCAACTTCATTCCTAACTCCTCTTCAACATTAATGCGGTTTCTGTATTTATTTTTGATGTACAGCAGTCTGAAAAGCCCGATTCACATAAGTACGAGGTTACAAATGGAAGTAAAAAGATTATTGCTTGCTTGAACACTGATGGATATTCAGTTTCTGCCCCCATCCAAAACTCCATTAAAGATTTTTCTTTAAACGCATCTTTCATTGAGCTGTCACTTATAAGGTCGATGAAACACTCTTATGAGTGACTAGGGAAATTTCCCTGAAAAACCACTCATATTTAGAAAAATCATGTTTATGCAATGTTTATGCATCATAACTAAAAATTAATGCTATTCATTCAACATTTTTATTGTTATTATTAATATATGACTCTGTACCACCTGAAATGTCCCCGCGCGTGAGCCGCTGCCCTAAGAGATTATATTTAAGGATTAGACAATCAACAAATCGAAATCTCAACAACTTTTGATGTAAGAAAGTAGTTTTTTATGATTCAGAAAGAAATTAGTTATGTGAATCGATTGAGACTACTCTTGTTGCTGAACGGTCATCCGTTCACTACTTGGAAAATCGGTTTGGTAGGCGGTAGGGATGGAGCCTCACATTTCAACAGGTCTGAGCTAGACAGCAATGCTGGCGACCGCCCAAGCAGTACTGTTGATTCTATACGATTATGCTATCTGCAACGCCGTCTCCCAAGCTTCAATCCAGTTGAGAAGAACAAGCTCAATCATTCCTATTGACTGTATTTTTATTTTATCTCCGTAAATTTCATTTGGATTTCTACATGCGTTTCCGAGTGTACCTCGGGTGTCTCTGACTGTCTGGTGGTCCTGTTGATCCGCTTAGGAGGATTATCGAATACATAGACAATAAACTTTTTTTTTTTCTCTCCCAAAAGCACTTTTTAATCTATCCCAATGTAGGGAAACTTACTTTTGGATAACCCTCGTTTAATTTTATTGTAAAATTTCAAAATGAAATCAAAGTGGGAGAAGAATCTCTTTGAACACTCATAGGTATTTGTGGTCTTAATCAGAACAAGGCACTTCATAGAAAACATCAATTAAACGACGAGTAATGAATGTTTATGATATAAGTGACGTCGGGACTTACCTTGGATACATGATCAGCTGGGAGGGACTCAGGAACAGTTTGCAGGGTAGTCCTCATACTGGATGACATCTCTGCGCGTACACCCGCCGACTGGTTCTCCTGGAGCGCCGTTTTGGAACCCTCTTCGGACTCGTGTAAACGCGCTAAGTGACCACCGAACGCCGCCCCTGACCTTCTACCATTGGATCATACCTGGAAAACAAATATCGAGTCCTTGTAGAGTTGACAGGAACAGTTTGGAAGAATTTCAAGGAATCTTAAAAACGCTGCATATTCTTTCACTGGGGTTTATTATTCAATGAATCATGATTTGAATTTCTACTTAGCTTTGGAGTGTGCGTGTTTTACAGGTGATAGGTCGATTATTGAATTTCAGGAGATGTGCATAGAGCACTTAAATCGGTTCTCAACCAAATTTGGATTGATCAGTTGATCATATTTGTGTGTCCCCTGAAATTCAATAATCGCTCTATCCTGTGAAACACGCACACTCCAAAGCTCAGTAGAAATTCAAATCATCAACGCAAGCCTATTGAATAATAAACCCCAGTGAAAGAATTTGCAGCGTTTTTTTCCTAATGAAACAATGATGGTGGCATTTCATACGGAGGCTTATATAGGCAGTTCGAATGGAATTAGATTGTAAGAAACAGCCCTGATCAGTTGAGCTACCTGAAGGCTGATTTCTTCCCCAACCACCTCAAGATGATGGAATTTGGAACGGTATCTCTCTAGGACAAGTGGAATAGAATCACAATCAGCGGAACCACCACATCACCTGAGTGAGCTTCGATTCTAATTTTTCTACTAACCATTCTAGAATGTAGACACGGATAGTACAGAATTAAAATGTGTTGAACTACCCAATTAGCTAAGTGAGTCGTTTGAAAGGCAAATCTTTTCTAATCAACCAAAGATACTGACATTTGAATAGAAGTCTCTGTGGGACACGTAGAATAGTTCAAATCCGATCAGTTGAGAAAACTTTGAGACGACAGCAGGCACCATGTTATTTCGTGTTATCCGTTAGGCTCTTTTTACTTTTTAGTTAAAATCAATTGTTTATCTTAATTTCAATTCTTCAATCAAATGCGAACATACATGATCGTGGGGTCAAAGCAACAAACGAATCGCTCGAAGTTCGTAGTTTCTAGGTAATGATGGAAATCGATCCAACATTCATCAACAGGTTTTGCTATTATAAAATACTTAACTGAGTTTCATTACTATTTTAAAAAACCAAAGTACTTGGTGGTTGAGTTACAGTGATACAAATTAAAAGATGTAACAGTGACTATAGTATATAGGATAAAAGTTGTCCTTGTATTCATCATAACAAGATGAAATAAACGGGAAGGATTATAGATGATAGATGGGAAGGGGGAAAAGCAATGGTGAACAACGAACGGAGACAGCCATACAAGAGATACTAATTAGGATGTTTGTAAAAACTTTTGACAATTCGATTTTCTCAAAATGTTATCAAAGCAAGGCATTTTGAAAAATAACAGCTAAACTCAAACAAAGTCCCATATTCTGACACTGTGAAATATCTGGGTATGACTCTCGATTCAAAACTGTGCAAAGTACAGGTAAAACTGCAGGTTACCGGGAAACAAAGATCCATAGAAGCAACCACAACACAACCAGAAGGACCAACTGATCGGCAATCGATGGCCGTTGACATTCAACTAATACGCAATTTTCATTTTATCAATGAAAATATAGGAAGTCAATATTTATAACCAAATTAAAACACTAATAATCATTTGCAGTCCATTTTCTTGTACGTAAACCAACACCATTTCGGATTGGAGGCCACTTCGAAACCGCCTCCTACTTCTCGACAGACACCCTGAAATCCGTGCCAAGTACAACATCGCAAATCAGCTCAAGTTGGAACGCAGAGCTAAAAGAAAACATCCCAGCTGAGAGGCGACTATAAAGGAAGTCAAGGTTGGCCCGGCAATGAAAGTGAAGACGCAGCGGTTCCCGCGTTGTCATATATTCGGAATGTTAACATTGAAACATGAGAAAATTTGAAATTGCCAATTAGAACTAGGTTATTGAAAATAACAGCATCTATGTACTAAATTATGCAATGGGTTTCACAGTAGTTGCCATACCTTAATGTTAATGTACTATTAACAATGTCTTAATGTTGCCATAATATACTTCATGTTTTATGAAACGTCTCTGGCATTGTCTTGCCATTGTATCTGGCAGACATAAAGAACAATTTTTCATAAAAACCTTGACAACTGTATCTAATATAAGTAAACGAGATGACTATTTTGATTTGGCAAGTTTTGGTGCTCTATGCAGTTTTAATACTCCTTTGACTTGCTGGTATAACTTAAGCCATCCGTAAACTCAGCTATGGTATAGTTTCGCAAAGGCGATCAACTTTTTCCAAACAGAACAAACCATTTCTGAAGTCAACGTTTTTCCAATGAAGTAAATTTCTCCAAATTCCTACATAGAATTCAGAAATATCGGTACGAGGATTGTTAAATTATGGTTACCCACGTTGTCATACGTGGGTATAAAAGTACGCGCTGACCCAGGAATTTTGACTCGAGCCCCTCCTACCATAAAAAGTTTATTTCCTGCAACTGTTCGATTGACGCTTCTTCATTCCTCCGACCTTGTCAAATCACCTCAATATATGCGGGAAAAAATTTAGGAAAAACTACTAATCATGACTGATTATACTTTGCATGAAGACAATGGAGAATTCCTAAACAACGAGGTAGTTACGATCCGACGGTTAAAAAGTAATGTACCAATTGCAACCAAAAATAGATGACATCTCGGCAGAGAGTAGATCAATATATACCTAACATAAAGCAACGCTTACCATCTTATACAACAACTACCACAAATGAGGTAGAGATAGAATTAGTAGCAGAAGAAATAAAAAACCAACTAGTCATAGGGCAGAGGGGCCACTTAAAGTGAAATGGGTTGGTTGTGGAACGATATCATTATAACGTACCATCTGAAATTCCACGCGAATCTTTACAGAGAATTTGAACCTAAGCATACAGCAGTGCGAACAATTAACAGCAAATTCTATTAAATCGTCAAGAACCAACTTAACATAGAGCTGTTTAGGAGAATATGTAGCACTCTACAGTTAATTTCAGAAACACAAGATGCAATGAAATGTTTCAATGCCTGATTCGAAATCAGCCTAATTTGATATATTGTTAAACTAAATTGTTAAACCATTCAAAATTAGGCAATAAGAGCATTATCAATCCAAAAATCACAAAAACTTGGTTGTAGATCGAAAAAGTAAACCTAATCCCTGAGTATACTGCTAATAAAACCAGATTTCATTCAAGTTTACCGCAACCATTAGGTGGGCATGAAACTATACTCGGGCAAGCAATACTACATACAATATGTATTTCATACCATTGAAATTACAATGGATAAATAAGTGGCTTGAATTCTGTGAGGTAGTCACTCTCTCACGAGTGGATACAGCCACATCCAGCCCCTACACTTCCCGTGGTTTACCTTTCACAACTAACCTACATAAATCAAGAAGGAACCAGGGGGATGATTTGTGTATAAACTTAGAAGGAACGGCACCGCTAACGCGCATGGTTCAATGAACGGGTTAGGAAGGGAAGCAATAAAAGAAAGTAGAAAACACCCTCCACATTTCAAATTTGAGGGCCGATTTACTTTTTAAAGTCAGGCGGACTATGGGTATGTTTCATGAGACAGCCACACCGTTTGATGCAAAAGGAAAAGTTGATATGTTGCCCCACAAGGGATTTCAAAACCGAGGAGTATGTAAAAAAACGTACACAAAAGAATTGATTTGTCAGGATGCCATCCACCAGACAATCTCATAATGGCTGGAAGTTGTTCTAATCAAGACATCCAGGCGTGGACACAGACTCTGATGTTCGAAACGAATTAAAGACAACTCAAGGGAGTAAAACTGAAACAATTTTGGGAGTAAGTAAAGTAAAGTGAACAAGGAATTTCACCTTGGATTTTAGTCCGACTACCCGGAGGTGTCGCCGACGTCGCCAGCCATCCTCTAGAGAGGATCGGAACTAGGTCTGACGATTTCGCTCGTGGCTTCCCATAGCCTCACGCCCCTGGGTTGGGAGCGATTTGGATTCACGTGATATCGAAATCAGAGGTGAACTGTCTAACGACAGGACAGGTATACAACACTTGATAGGATTTTGGCCCTAATCATTGGTGCCAGCCGGATTCGAACCGGGGCAATCAGCACTCCCACTGAAAGTAAACAGCTAGAGGACAGACACCCTAGCTCGCTGGGACAACCTGTCCCCTTCGGGTTAATTTCGGGAGTAAAGGACGAACTAGGAGACGTCCTTTCACCCAACGATTTGCCAGAAAAAGTTATCTAACTCAAAAGAAGGACGTAAAAACCACTCATATAATCAAAATCTTCAGGAAACGCACTCGCTGGAAGTGAAGACGCCTGTAAGCAGGAATTCCAAGAGAGGTCTTAGATGAAGGAAACCACATGTTGTGGGCTCTGTTTGGACAGAATTTACCCTTTAGCGAGACATTTGGCCCTTGTGAAGTCTCGAGGGAAAAACCTGAGGAGATGGTAAAAGGTCAAACACTTTTTTCTTTTCTTTTTCCAAAGACGAATGTACGTCATCTGCCGGGTGTTCAGAAAAATTGACTCGCTAAACATCACCGTCATATTTCAATTCTAAAATCGTAATTCCAATAACTCCCGCAGAAAAAAAAATCAGACAAATTTTGAGGTGACAAATCAATGCTGTGTTCTGTGCTGTGTATCGGAGTATATTATTTATATTAGATTGTACATATTAAATATGCTGAAGACACCCTCGCTCTTCACTAGAGAAGGATTTATACTAGTTGAGAAAATGTACAGAAAAATATGGACACAGAAATACGGATTTCTTCAAACGATCCTCACACACTAATAGTCATCAATAGATCTACAATTTTGAAAACTTGAGATGTGGAACGAAATTCGGAAAAACCTAACAATGGTAGCTCGATTTGTAAAATGAGAAACGAAATGGAAGCAGTAGATCACGTCACTAATTCAACGAGGAAACAACAGCCATCGTGACGCATCATTTGCGACGACGGTTTCATTGGGTATGTTCACGATTCGTGTTCGCAAATTCATTTTCCTTGTTACGGATAAGTTTATAATACTGTGGGTGTATTGGGCAGGGGCTTAGGCTATTATTTGAAATGAAGAACCAAATTAGCAGGTTTACGTTTAAAAATTCGTTGATTCCAAAAATTAAAAAAAACTATTCCGCGTTAAGCTTTCCTCCTAAGCTGCATGAACAATGTACCTAAATGAAATTCGGATCAAAAATCATCCATCAACCGAGGAGGTGCTGTAATTTCGGCATCAACCTCATCCGTTAAAATTTAAGGTGGAAATAAAGAAGAATCAGATCAATATTAATAATAATTGGGATACCACCCGATCCGTTCGATCCCCATAAGGAAATGTGTCTGTAAACGATCCATCGATTCAATAAGTACATATTGGCCAAATATAGACGCTCGCTAGCTCGCGAAGCGGCATGTCTAGATTGCCTTCGCTATATTTCAAAAGAAACAGCTAAGATGCAGTACTATTCAGTTCGGATGGTTCTATTCATTTGTACAACCTTGTGGATATATGTATTTTTCTAATACTGGATTTGGTGTTGTCATTTCAATTATTACCTCTAAGTACAAACCAACCGTAGTTATTATAAGCTAATACCGTAGCCTAAAATCAGTTCAATAATTATCTACGGAGCAGTGATCTATGCAGAGGGCTATCCAACACAGAAGTAACAAACCTTTACATGACAATTTGCAGCATTTTTCAGTCACGTTAGAGACTTTATAAGCGAGTAATACTGCTTTTAAAACCATGAGAATAGAACAAAATCGTCCCAGTACAGGCTAAACAAAGTATTACCATTGCCGTTTGTGTAGATTAAAAATTGTTAGCATCTCAAAGACAATCTGAGTCTTTCTGAGTGAAGGAGATAAGTGCAACAATCACGAGTGTAATCAAGAACTGCATAATGCCTCTACTGCGTGGAAGTGCGTGAGGACATCTCATAGCTGAACTAATGAAATTGAAAAACTTTCTCAGTTCTGTTCATAAGTTGAATAGAATTTAAAGTAGCATTAGAATCTCATCAGATGTTCCAGACGTCGCATTAACAAGGCGTTAGAAATCACCAGTCCATTCCAAATTTCAGCTTCGGTTGCAAAGGTAAGAAATACCTCCGTGGCCTCACAGGTGATTAGGTTACACGACCTCGTCATTGAAACCCAGTTGCCTTTTAGAGGCTCCATTTCAAAGTTGCAGAGTCACAGATTTTACGTAAAACACACGTGTACGTGTACGCGAAACACATTTCGTCACATTTTTATTACGTACAATATTTTCAGAATGATAGCCAGTGGACAGACACGTAATACGTGGCAACTACCCGTGGATTTGATAGGAAATCAAAGTCGTAACCAAGTGGGTGGAGGAGAGGAAGTTGGGCTGTATCAATTCTGGTAAGCTCGCCGTATTGGGCTTATGAGCTTTCCGATAACTGGTGGGCGATTTGTGTCGGACAAGAAATACGGAAGGTAGACATAAGTTCCAAACCACAGTAGAAAATCCCAATTTTTCGTAATCCCATCAAGTTGTCGAAAACGATTAAATCCACAGTAAATCGCTTATATAAAACAGTTATAAAGGTATAATAAACGCTGCAGTTATTCGTTGAGAAATTGGTGTAGGGGAGTGAGGGGTAATACCGTGCATCGGGTAATGCCGCCCAAGGCTGTTTCGGATGTTTGAAACGACACCCGAAACCTGGGAATGAGTGCCGATCCTAGAGAAATGTCCCGCCAACTAGGTTCTAGCGTTACCCTACCTGCAAAGTTAGCCTTCTTGACGTGAGTGCAGTGAGTATTTTTCCGAATCGTTTGATGTTATTTCTTGTTAATCGGAAATAAGCAATGTAAGTCCCATTTTCAACTCTTTTTAAGATTAGTTTTCATGTATATACGCAGAATTTCATCATCTTTCTGCAGCACCAACCAAATTTAAGTTTTGATTGTAAATGAAGTCAGCGTGAATGAATTACGAAAAACGTAAACATTGGGGTAATGCCGCCCATCGTATCGGGGGAATGCCGTGCATTTCTGAAACGTCGAAAAAAGATGGAAAAGAACAACAAATAACCAACAAAGCTACCAAATTCAGCTGGATTTTGATCAACTCACTACTAGTGGCAGAGATGGGGTTCAGAAGAAGAAGAAGAAGAAAGGTGAAATCATTTTTTTTTTTTTATTTATTTATTTTTTTTTTATTGAAAAAACCTCAAAAAAAGAAAGAGAAGCGCAAGAGAACCAGAAGTGAGAGCAGTGACAGTGATGACTGAGGAGATATCTCTGAGGGAGACCTTGTTGGAGACACAGACGAAGATGTTGAAGAATTCTTGACTTCGTATTTTGTGGACAGCTTGTGTACAATTTACCAAAAAGCCGATAATAATTAGCCGAAGTGGAATTGCGAGCACTGCAATCACAGCATCCACTACATGTGTTCCATGGGACGACCTGATCAAGGACTGTGTGGTGTATGAAAGGCTATTTCATAATTTTGTAAACAATGAAAAGCTAAATATTAATGTGGGTTCAAAAAAGTTCTACATACAAGACTGTGGTTTACCTATTTCTAAGTCGTCGTTCATTTTAACTATAGTTTTTTGACTGTTTTCATGGTTTTTATTGTTATAAATACATTTAACCTTCTAACTTTGGAAAAAATGGGTTGAATGACGGTTGAGAGGGGAACATAATTCAGTTCTCGGGGCTGGGTGTCACTACCCCACAGTGTGAGAAATGCCGCCCAAAGCACTTTATTAACATTCACGGCTGTTTTTCCTTTAAAAATCCTTTTATGTAAGGGAAATGCTCAGATATCGAAAATAGAATAAATTCTAGAGCCATTTGTATAAGAAAAACATTTTTATGACGTTCTGTCCCTTAACTGTATGGTTCCAAAGTTAAGTGCACGGTATTACCCCTCGTTCCCCTATTTAGCTCGCATTGAATCGTACCGTTTACTAGAATTCCGATTAATTGTAATTAGCATTCTCTAATCATTTGAAGTAAGCGTCAACTAAAAGGAGTCAATCACGAACGAAGAAATGAAAGATTACACCAAGGATGGAAATATACAGGCCGGATAGTAAAATTTAATACCTATTATCATTGATACAAATAGAAGCATGATCAGAAAATGTTTCTCCTAAAGGAAAAAGGCGCAAGTTTTTGTTTGTCCCAGCGAGCGCAGCCCTTGAATGGTAAAGTGACCGACCGGACATTAAATTAATTTCCTCATCACGTGGGCGGAGAGACCGGTAGGTAGGAGTCAACTGTGGAGTGGCAGACGGCTGCAGTTTATCATTCAAACCTCTGGTTCCACATATATCAGCACACAACGGCAGAATGAAACGGAATAAATTGCACAACTGTGAAGAAAAAGTTCTGAACGTGAGAAAAAAAGGCTGATTCTTACCTAGGACGAATATCCAGATGAATACAAAATCGTTAATCAGTGTATTTCTTTACTACCAATTGTAATATGGACGTAAAACCTTACAAGGTTTTACTTGTTTAGGTTACTTGTTTTGGCTACCCCGTTCTGATGACGTGATGTTATGACGTCCATCATATTATCTATATACTTAATGTCTTAGTAAGCTTGGCAAATCATGTTTTTTTGCTTCTTATTACAAAATTTGCCTCAAATTCAGTGGTCTGTAACTCTGTAAGTTCGCGAAGTAATTTATAGTTTTTTTAGTGGAATTTGGAAGCTATCAAAATTTTGAAACGTTCAACTTGAAATGCGTGAACTCAACTCCCACATCTACGACCTGCGTGATTCACAAATTCTGAATTCCATCACTAAACCCCATCAATTGTAGTGATCGCAGGTTTTGTACAAAAATACGAAGGGAATCGTGTAATTAGCTCCAACAACAGAAAGAAAAGGCGATTTGATCGACTCATGCGATTTCTGCGGCTCCACAAGTATCAAAATACTTTGAACAACGAGCAATCCACTTTTACGCTCTATCTTAATTTATTACTACCCCTCGCCTTCACCAGCATAGGAACTCACTTTGGGATCTTTCAAATCGTTTAAAATGAAACTGTAAATTCACGTCATGAATAATAGGATCATAATATGATGCGCGATCACATATCACGTGTGATCACATATTACGTGCCACACCCAATTTGTAAGAGTTTTAAATCCAATTTCGACTTCCGGCTTCAACACAACACAAGCTTAAATGTTTTAACCTTTAAAAGGTTTTTTGCGATGGGACCCCCCGCCGAAAAGCGACAGGAAAAAGTGGGAAAAAAGTAGCGCGTATTTTTATCATTTTCACTTACAACCGACCGTTGCTAAGGAATTTATTTTCACCATTTTTCATCGTACAAAAATTGTTCACCACTTTTTGGAAAGCTGTGAATTTATTTGACACCAGAACACATCCCACGCTGCCAATTTCCCCCTCCTTACATCCCGGAGAACCATTGGTTACGAGTTTGTTTTGTTGACAAAACTTCTTATTGAAGTTCTGGCTTAGGTACCTACGATTTTCAGTTACAACCGATCGTTGCTAAGGTACACATTTTGTGCACATTTTATCCTCACCTGAAAATTTGTTGCTCAGGCACTTACAGTTACCGAGGTCAGATCATTAATAATACAATACAGTGAGAGTTACAAAAAGGTATCTTATACAATACAGTGAGAGAGAGATGAAAGAGCAAAAACATTTTCAAGAAAAAGATTTTCCTACATCACATTACAGCCGATACTACAACAATTCATGATTGTTCATTACCTACTTCATAATAACTATTAAGTAATTAATATTATTATGTTCATTGAGTAGGTAATGTCAAATTTAACACTTTCGTCATTTACCTCGTGTATAGAAGCTCCTAGTTCGTTATTAGTACCGGCTTTCAATAAATTCATCATCTTGAAAGAATAATACCTCGATTTATTCGTTTGAGTAACAACAACCAGTGATGTAACCCCCCCAATTGAAAACAAATTTGAACCTCAAAACAAGGCCGAAGCCGGAATTCTCTTACCCAGTTACTGACGAAAGCACCCATTTAATCTATTAGCCCAACAGCAATGAAACGTTTAGAGAGCCTCCGATTGACTGTGAATCATAATTGTTTAAAAAGTTGAAAGGAAACATGGAAGTCGAAATTCAACTTTAAATGTCATAAAATTGTCCACCTCTTGCACGAACAAAGAACTCCCACGTCAGTACGCAATGAATTTGATTGTATACGTGTTTGTAAATGTTGCCAAGTAGGGTGTGGCACATGGTTTATTCGTAACCAAAACATATTTACATATAAAAATACTGTAGAAGTTGTGTTTTATGATTCTCAAGTAACAATATAGAATGTATGTACTAGGATTGAGTTTTGAGGATTTTACGTGTTTCATCTACGATTATTCAAACTTCGGTGGTATTTGCAAATTAAAACCAACTTTTCTTTCATTAAATCAGTCTTTTTGAACAATAACATTAATATTTACGAGTGTATTTCCGACAGTACAATGTACAATTGTCTTCACGTAAAGTTGTGTAAAGTAAACTTACAAAATACACACAAATTTACAGAACAAAGACAAGAACGGTGTCTCTGTTGGATAGACCAGAGAATGTTCTGTTGGTACACAAGGTGCCGGGAAATTCAACAGTGTCAAGAGCGCGATCTTCACAATGACGAGATTTGTCAATTACGCCAAAGATTATTCGTTGTCTCCGATCAAAAGATGTTATTATTACTCATTCGAAATACACAAATATACGGGAGAATCGTACCACAGCAATGGGAAAGCCTAAATGTGCCTGCACATGCAGAGGGACTTAATGAAATTGGGAAAAGATGAATGTTATTGGCAACAAGTTTAATTTAATTTGCAAATACAACATGAATATACTTGTGGCGAGTGAATAGACACATAAAACATGAGACAACTGTGGAAGATCAGCGTCTTGGAAGTATTTTAGGTTTGTGCATAAGCAGAAGCTCAGTAAACTGTCAACGTTGATCTGTCATTTCTCCGGATTTTAAGCAAAATTTGGACGATTACTTCGGAAGAAATTGGTACTTGAGAATTAACCAATTGCGCAGGCGAAGAGGTTCCTACTGAGCCGTGAGTGCTGATTGCATTGGGTGACCCTCTAGGGCCAAAACCGCGTGATTCCGGAAATTTCATGTAAATCAAATGCAAAGTAGAGAATGTGCAGTTAAGTTTTTTATGCAGTCAAGATACACAAAAATGAATCAAACTTGATCGGATAAATACACTATCAAATGGTAAATATTGATACGAATAGTAGGTGAGGAATGTTGTTCAACTTGTCAGAGTGTGCAATCCCAACAGTTACCTTTACCTGTCACTACCTGTCATGTGATATGCTACGGTGAAGCAAACTGACAGAAAAATTCCCCATGAAACAAAGGAAAAATGACAGCTGACGTTGAGTAAGCTGTTCATAAACATGTGTAAGTACTCTTACTGCTTTCCATCTATAATTGCAAGTTGTTCAACACCCGATTTCCCTATAAAACAATTAAAACAGCATTTCAGGGGGTCGGACGGAACACTACAAAAGAAGTTTCATTGTACCAATTGTAAGCACTCTTTAATAAGATCTGAAGAATAGAAAATGACACGACACGAGTAGGTACTGACAATTCAAATCTTGACTCTAGACTGAAACTACACCACAAAATTGAGAATTGTGACCTCACGGTGCCTGTAACATTATCAATAAAAGCACCTGCTGGTCAGTAAGTAATTGACCTAGATCTTTTCATAAGCCAATCCGCATCGTAAAACTGGACGAAATGAACATGTCAACAAAAGGAGTTCCTGACCAGTGCAATACCTAATCTTTCTTTTCGGAAGATTGCTCTCATTGAAAAAGTACAACGAGACTGAAAACATACGTAAGGAAGGTACGTTTGCAAGCAAGCAATGAGAGGAAACTGTAACAGGTGATCTCACTTGGAAAGTTACAAGGGCTTACCCAACCCCTCAACTTTATCTCGTACCTAAACAGAACGCATCTCGACCAAATGGTTCATGTTTTCAACGTCAAAAACATTCAATTCCGACACTTGAAACACAGAACGAGGAGAAATCCACAGAAACGAATTCGTTTCGGTAGAGTAAATGGCTAAGTAAGGTAAACTGACAGTGTGGCGAAAGAGTTTCCTGCCATGTCGGTATTCAACATAATTCCCAACTTGAACACCAACATCGATAATAAAGGGAATTGTTCGGACTTTAAGAATGGATAAGTAAATTCCAAGAGCCGAAACCGTAATCTGGATTAAAGTATTCCATATTTAGCCGGTAAAGCGACGGGGTGACGTGAAAATCCCCGTGAGGTCATCGCAGTGGGTCAAACGTCGCCTTGCCCACAACCGATTAATGCTTGTTTCTTGAATCGGCAACTATCCGATAAGTAGCGAGTTGACCAAAAAAGTGAAAATAAATTGGAAACGTAACATACCAAATCGATGTCCAGAATTACATTCAACACAGAGGCACAGCAGTATAATAAAAAATCCCGTTGTACATGGAGTAAAGCCACTCAGGTAACTAACACATCTGATTTGCTACACCACGATTCAAGGCGTTTTAGTTAACACAGCTAATGCGGCATTTTAGTTATTAGCACAATCCACTTGAACTCTCCTCAAGATACTAACCGAAATTATTAGATCTTCTTTGATCGAACACATAAAAAGTTACGGATTTGAACGAAAGGACTCGTTACTCGTTTCAAATCCAATATGGCTGAATTTTCCCTTGCCTGACGCAAAATAGGGAGACTGCGCAGCCACTACGGAGCAGCTGTGGGAGGCGTCGAAGTCTAGGGAAAATACTGACAGCTACAGGACAAGACGCAGATCTTGAACTTGTTTCTCATCTTCATGAATAAAATCCTAACGTATAACATCGAAATTGTGACAAAATTGGAAGCACAATAAATCCTCATTAATTAAAGGTGTAGCACGATCACCAGAGCACTACTAGAACATGATAATAACACGATTTAAAAACTTAACTTCCTAACGAACCAGCTTCTTTTAAATTCCTCAGCAGAATTTGAGAAAATTTACGCCCCAAGGAGTACCTAGTTCTAACATGTACCTAAACATAGATCAAGCTGTGATTCGGGTGAATTTACAACCATTTTAAACCATCATCTCTATCCATCCTCAGAAATAACAATGCCGGGCCAAAATCAGGAAAACTTGTTTCTGAGAGGGATAGTTCAAATTACCCGCCTGAATTAAGCTCCCATTCCTTAAAATTAAGGCGTCTGATTGGTTAATACCTCAGTTGGTGAACTTGATTGGCCAACGCACCACATATTAACCGCTCAAAAATTGAATTTGAGTTTCCTTTAATTATTTTCCGAGTTGTAGACGAGATTATGAACTCATAAAAAAAATTATACCCTAGAACGATCTTCAAGACGATAGCTCATGAATTCGGTTATTTATACATTATGGTTTATTAAATTTCCTAAATTCACTATAATTAAGTAGGTTTAGTTAATTATTTATGAAATAATGTTTTTAGAGTAATAAGCCAAAAAATAATTAATAACTCGATGATTGGTAGGTACGTACTAACTAAAACGATTCATATTATTGCACGAAGATAATGATAAAGCTCTGGTTATGCATTAATAAGCCCGTCTGTCGCACCTCCATGATTTAAATAGACCTACATTTCTGTAGTGTAATCCATTTTTTAAACTGATTTTTGAATCACAATTTTCTGGTGATCAAGCAAAACGATCACGAACATAGCTCTCTAAATAGTAGATACGCTTAGGCATCAGCAAAGACGAAATTAATCATGTAGAACGAAAATGTTAATCTTTACTAGTCCCTAAGCGCATAATAAAATTTAATAAAGTTGGTAGGAACCTGTATTAAAATTTAATAGATAAAGTAAAACACCAAGCTACACTTCTCTAGCCTTGTACAACAAATTTGACGGAAAATCGATTTGATCAATTAACCGAAAGAAATTTTTTCAAATCCTATAGTTAAGGATTAAACTTGAAAAATAAAAAATCTCAAAAACGTTTGATGTAAAAGGGTAGTTGAGACCACTCAGTTTGAAGTACAATCATCCATTTGCTTACCATTTGAAAAACTTCATGTTCGGGTAGGTAATGAACATCAGTCATCAACGGTCGGGTAGACGGTCGAGCTGGAGGGCCCGGCTGCAGAGCCTGTTCAACGGAAGGCCTGTGCTAGACTGCGCCCAAGTATTTTCATCTTGAATGCAATTACAGTCGAGTTTAATTAGTGTACCACAGACTGCGTCCTATGTACACTGACAAGTGGTTTACGTTGAAGGGCTACCTTTTTAATATAGAAAACGCTAACTACCTAATAATGAGTTGCAACGTTTTTCTTCGATTTTTTGAAATCTACGTATCTTAAAACGTGAATCAACAACTTTTAAGGCGAGTTAAAATGTTTGTTTCCATGGACGAATACAAAGTTTCGTTATTGAAAATACTAAACCAAAATTGTCGCGACCTTTTCAATATCGGAATGAAAAGTAGTGATTGCCGCCAAAGGCGAGCAGTTACATCCGATATGATCAGTTTTTAAGGTTGAACAAGCTTTGTCACCTACAACCCAGTGGTCGTAAGTAGACACTAACTACTTTCATGGGAACCTATAAATTGCATGATTCTCCTACTTAAATTCCCTTCCTTCTTCATCGATCTGGTTTGTGATGTTTTATAAATATATTGAATTGGTTCATTATCGGCTATATCTAACTACATGCATATTAACTGGTAAATGTAAATACCGACAGCGTGCCCGCAAGGTTTTCAGCTCGATCGGACAAAAGCTTTTTTCGTCAAAATCGGTAATCAAGTAAATTTATCAAGAGTACCGAAAATTGGAAGTAAACCCTTGAATTGTGTAAAGGTATAGTTCGAACATCATCAAAATCGTGCGGTAATTGTCGCCTGCGCATGCGCTAATGTGATATATTTGAAACACCTATAACTTCTCTAAAAATCGTCCGGATGATTCGAAATTTCAGACCTATTCAAGCGATCCTCATAAAAGTTTATAATTGAAGGGCTACGGCTGGGAGGCGCGTGGAACCTAATCAGTCTTGCTCAGGGGCCCGAATTCAAACCCCTTAAAATCTCGTGTACTACGATCTTTCATTTTTCCGGGAGTCTCCACGAGGTCAAACTATTTGCTAAATGGACTCTGATTGTTCTTTGCCGTAGCCCTTATGTTTATAAGTGATTTGCATGCATAACTTGGCAAAATGGTTTTTATTAAATGCGAAACTCCCGAGAAAGTACAACAAGGTCCCCGTAATTACGGCTCCCTGATAGTTGTCTTGTAAGTCTACCACATCAACAACAGTGATATATTCAAAAGAAGAGGAAACCTAATGAAAAACATAGATTTTCTAAATATTGGAAGAATTTGTTCTTTATTGAGAGATTCACAGCAAAGCAGGTAACCGCTTCAAAAGTACTTCAAAAATATTGTAATAACAAAACCGATTTAAGGAATCGGGAAAAACAATTGCAGGTAACTTTCATAAATAGTAACGTCTTCTGGTAGGAATGTGCAGAATATAACTCGATCAAACTGCAAACATAATGAATGTTGAAGTCAGTGAGGGTTATGTTGGTAATCAGGCTTATGATATATAATATACATAATGATATTACAATTGAATAACAAAGAAATATAGGTCAACTAATGGTCTGTTCATTCAATCAAATTTATTCAGAAAATATAAATAGAATTGAAATGGAAATTCGTTTTGAACAATCCAGAATTCAACTCTCGATTTTACTACGTGTCTATAAACAACCCCAAAACCCGCAGAATGATCTAAGCAAAACAGACCAAAGAACAGTAAAAGCCGCCGAATATCAGCGGAGGAAATATTCTCACCGTTTCAACTATAGTTTGGAATAAAAGGTAAGGTGGACGACGATGCCCTTCCCTATTCACAAGGTCTCGTACATGTATTGCAGTTAACTTGCAGTAACTCCATGTAGAAAGAGAATTTTGACTCATAAAATAAAACGTTGCCAATTTTAACACAGCTGGTTCTGTAACGCCGTGTCCTACGTGAGCGGGTCGGGTGGGTTCAGCGTTTTTTGCGGGCCGGGCGATTTTCCGATCAAACTATGATAACAGAGTTGGGCGTCCTGCGTGTACACGCTCTATCGCAAATCGCACGCTACACGCAGCTTGAAATCAAATCGATTTGATTTTTTCTCGCTACTCCCGCTACAAACGCGCGATTTTTTTACATCTGTTGTCAAGGTTGTTGGGGTTGTCAAAGTCTGTTGGAGTCAAAATCGTTTCTCGAGAGCTTGCAAGGTTAGTCAGAACAATGTTGTAGTTACTTATCACCTACTTTATAGGGTTAACAAAAATCCTCTCTTCAAGAATGGGCTGAAAAGTAATGAATTCCCCGAATTAAGTCCTTGATTAATAAATTTCATGAGACTGTTGCCTCTGCAAACGTTTATTGGAAATGTAACTGAGCAGAACTGGACCGCTAGAGGCCAACAAAAATAGTCTCTATGTTATAAATTAAGAAAAAACTATCGTCGTATTGACTGACACGGTAGGTACGGAACTAACCTAAGTAAAACGCGCTCTCTTCCATGTGGGGCATCGCCCGCACACTAGTGGCGTTTCCCGCTGCAAACGCTTGCACTCGCGTAAATCGCCGGTATCGCCAGTAACGCTGAAATCGCCCGATTCCCGCTCAAATAGGACCAGGCCTCGAAAGGAGGAGGAGGAACTTCCTCAAAAACTGCTTTTGTTTTTCGTAGTACCTACTTAATTGTAAACCAAATGGCGACAGAACCAAATTGGACGAAGTCTTACATTATTTACCAACCTACCAGTGACCTGAGGATAGAGACAGTCTATGAAACAGTTACTAAGTACGCGGGGAAGCACGAACAACGGCTCCACAAACACGAGACCCGGAGATGCTTGACGTTTTGGACAATACGGATGAACTTCGGCGCCTCAAGAGGAAAAAACCATTTGACTTAGTTGTGCAAAGTGCAATAAACTGATTTATTACAGTATTATTAATATTTATACTATCTAAAGGGAAGGCTTTATTGATAACCTAACCTACTGCTGTGTCTACTATACTATGAAAAATATTGCTAGATGAAAATGTATATAAATTCTTCAATTGCGAGAAAAAAAAATCACAGAAAAAAACCTACCAGTAGTTTTACGATTTTCGTTTTCATGTTTCCGATTTTTCGAAGGAATTTTCAACTTGAATCCTGAAAGAATGTCGTTTACCGGCGGGGATATACCGATTGCAGGTTCCTCGTCGCCAGATGAAGTACTCCTTATGAGGATCCACCATAATTCAAATTTATCAGTAACTCTGGAGATGATGAGATACCTTTTAAGAAATCCCTAACGAACGGTCTATCAATTTTATTTCGAATTAATAATTTCAAGGCAGAAGTTTACAAAAATAAACTGTAACAAAAATCGATAGACGGCGGGATAAATGAAAAGCGGGCATCTCTAAGGTTGTGTTGGTTTGTGTTGTTTGCTAACGTTTGGTTTAAATGCCCGAAACGGTTTCGTTTATTTAAATGCGAGTCGAGTAGTTCTATTCAGAGCGCTGGAAAAAAACCTTTTGAATTGAGCATCGGAAGTTAATACGCCCTTAAACCAAGAGGTTCCCCTAATGAACGGGTCGAGTCCATAGAAAGTCACATAATGAAAAAGACCCAAGGGTCAAAATCAAATTAGATGTTATGAAAATGTTGAAATCAACCGCACTCTGTTACATTGGTTGTTTTCTACGATTTTCTACAGTTGTAACTTCTAGTGACGTTCTCGCACTATTAATGAATTTATTGAAAGAAAAATCTGTTATTAAAAGCAGTAAGAAATGGATATGAGGGAGAACTTGTTGATTCCATTTGGAATAAGGTTCTTAGGAAAAATAGTAGGGGAGGGGTGTGTAATTTAGTGAGAGAAATTGAGTTGGAAGAGAAAAAGTGGATCAGTGTATAGGAAAATTTCAGATTAAATTGGTAAAATTATGTCATCTAGAAGTTTCAATGTTGGGTTCAAGAATAAAAATAATCTTAAAGCTTCTTTGGGTTCCGTTAAGGATAAAATTAACGTTTAGGATAAAAGTGGGGTTTACGAACTAAACTGTTCATGTGGGCTTGAGTACTGTGGTCAAACTGGTAGGAAATTTAGGGAACGAATAAAAGAGCATGAAAAGGACAACAAAGGTGATTCTGCCTTTGCAAGTAAACATAATGAGTCCAATCATAGCTTTATTTTTGATCTGACAAACAGGCAATACGTAGAATTTTCTCACTTTTGCCCAAAGGGAGGTGTTGGATGTGCGAGAAAAATTCGAAATTGTTAAGAGTGTTAGGACAGGAAAACGTTTAAATGAAGTTATTCCTCAAAATATTTCACTATTAATGGGTTCATTTTTGCAATAAGTTTAGCTCCCCCTCTCCATAATGTTACTGTTTGTGGCCCTTTCACTTTGTAAGCCTTAAGTGACATAGGTTGGTCCTCCCGTCCCTTTCACTTCCCTAAGCCAATAGGATCTAATCTCCTTTCACCTGAGCCAATATAAGATGTGCTATTTGTGACCTACTTTCGGTTCAAGTTTGTTACAGATCATGACCTAACCGTCGAAATCGATTCAACTGTGTAATTCATTATTTTCGTGGAAATATAGACAACGTTCTATTTTACTCCGTTTTTAGTGAAGTCTTAACCAAATACATTTGAGTATTATCGACGTCTCTTCGCTGAGTTTGGTTTTTCAATCTAATCTAATGAATCTAGAAAACGATAGAGACAAGTTCTAATTACAAACAATGAATAAGAATGTTTTTCAGAATATAAATAATGAGAACCTATTACTGAAAACAAGATGCTTACATTGTCGTGGTTTTTTTCTAAAATAGTTCTAACAGTCTTCAAAGCAATCAGTGCAGCAGCTTCCTGAGGGTAACCTGATGAATAATTTAATAAATAATTACTGATATATACATAGGTGCATCATACACAATATCAAATACCTATAGTAAAAATTTCCTATCAAAAACGTTCAACAATTTAGTATATCAAGGGTGAAGTTGCAACATGACCTACCTGAGATAGGGCTGGACAACTACAGAACTTTGAACCCGTCTGAGTTGGTGCAAAACAACATGACCTAACTGGCATTTTGACTTCCATCAACAAAGCCTATACAACATTTTATATTGTAGAATTTTCATATAATCAACACAAGAGTGGTCTATACTTCAAAGTGGCTGCCGTAGGTATCAATTGAAATAAACAGTCATAAAAAATGTTGTAAAATATGAAAAATGAACAATTCTTTGTCTATCCTGAAAAATTGAAAAAAAAAAAATAATAAAAAAAAAAAAAACCACTTAGGTCACGTTGTTCAGCACCATCTCAGATGGGTCGTATTGTCCAGCCCTGTTTCAAGCAGGTCATGTTGCCATTTCACCCTCGATATAGGAGTTGTAGTACATTTAAAGTATGTATACTTTTTTCTTGAGTTTTATTTGGAAAATCTCACAAGGGCGAACCACAGTTTTTTTCGCCATGGACGAATTTAATGCCACCTCTTACGATACCAAAAATTACCCAAGAAGATACAATTGAATTTGTTGCGACTTCAATTAACTTGAAATTTCTATTACACCGAACACAATAAACGAGACTGTTTACGCAGGCCACACATACATACAGGCCGCACATTGGAGAGTAACATTTGGCCGTAAAGCCGCGTTTACACGAGGCCAGCAGGTAGTCTAGCTGACTGGCGCAGCTGATTGTGAGAACTGGAGGCCAGCTGACTGGCTCCAGTAACCGTTTAGACGTATCCAGTTGACTGCCGCCAGTTGAGCTAGAACAACGGAGGAGAGTGCATCTACAAGCCTCACCGCATTGAGTTGAATAAAATTTTTCGAGATTTGTGTCGAGATTTTCTGAGGGAATTCTGTAAGGTGTTGCATGAAGAACTTAACAAGAAACGAGAGTGGACAAGAAAATGGATTTTGCAGAGAGATTCATAAGGGGCCACATCTCAGCTTCACATTGAACACTTCACCCTACTTTTTAGACGTCATGTTGTAAAAAAGTACAAAATATTTTGAACAAAACAGAAAAGCGCACTACACCAGGGATGTTCCATGCAGACAGGTCTGTACTGGACTGGCAAGAGGCCTGAGTCGTTCACACGCTTCCAGTAGGCAGCGCCATTCTCGGTTTTTGGTGGTGGGGGAAACTGGACTGGCGTCAAATCTACTCCTCAAGCCAGTGCACTGGATAGGCTTTTTTCCACAGGACTGGAGTGTCAGCTGGCACCAGTAGTGTTTACACGAAGCCAGCTAGCAGTCCAGCTGACTGGCGCCAGTTAGCTGGACGAACAGCTGGCCTCGTGTAAACGCGGCTTAAGACGAAAGAACAACGAAACGATGAGCTTTGATAACTTCGAGGTTAGGAGCAGCACAACAGAAGGTAAAGCTGTGATGGCAGTGTTTCATGATTTCAATTTTTCCCCTAAAAAGACTATATAAAACACACATATCTATAATGAATCACAACTAGAGGTTTGTACTATCTAGAGGTTTTACGATTTCTTTGGAAATGATGAACATGCACCTGATTTACCTATTGAAAACAAGCTGCATTTATGATGCGTAGCACTTGTACAGTGAAATATTTTGATATGAAAAAAAATCTCTTCTTCCATCAGCTATTTCGGCTAAGTTCATGGTGACCAGTTTCTAGAGCAAAAAACCGCGTCGACCCAGATAAGGGATTAGACTAAATTGAGAAGGATTCATAAGAAAATGGAAAAATGTAAAACAGCACCAACTTCGAAATATTGAGCCATTCTATTCAAATTCCAGGAATGAACGCATTTTTGTCATTCCTAGTATTGCAAATTTCAAGAATTACATTCATGTTAAATTGAGAAGAGAGTAGAGTTCTTTTTGAGCTTAGAAGTATATAAATCAGTACACGTTTAATTAACACAAGCTTTGAACTCCAGAAATTGTTTCAGAATGCATCAAAACGGATTACCACGAAGAGATTTCAATTGTTCAACTAGTCAAAGCAATGGTAAGCTTCATTTTGTCGATAATTTGATGGAACCTCTATAAACGGTTAATAACATTTAAGAACCATTTTAAAAATTTGAGTGATTTGAGCGTTTTACATTACTAAACAACACCATTGTGTTTATAAAGTTTTTAAACAACGAAGTTGGGTACGTACCTAACTTTCAAGTTTAGCAGATGATCAAAAATGGCTATGAAATAAACAAAGTTCTCTGGCTTTTCCATGTAAACGCAGATTTTTCCAACATTTTGAATTTGTAAATCAATCAACATAAACGCATGAAAAAAGTTAAAACGCTCACCGTATATTCCAGTAGATATGCAAGGAAAAGCCTGAAAAAGTAAAGAAGATTATAAATAGTAAATAATGAAATAGTAGATTATAAATAAATAAACAAAAACTAGAATATAGAAATATTTTGCGAGTTTAATTTCTTGTTAGACAGATAAGTACCTAGATTTAAAAAACCACTGCAAATTACTGCACAAAGGTAACTTCTACGTAGACCACTGGACTAACAGAACTGGGCTTATAGGCAGAAACTATGCTTCCTAGGCACACTCAGAAATGAAATTCACGAATAGATAAACAATCAACTTTTTGAATAGAGACGGAAGAAGAACATAATGGAAAACAGGAGGTCGTTTACGAATAATCGATGTTCGAATTTTTGGCGCAACAACATATTCTTCAAATAATCGTGTACGGGACAACCAATATGCGAGATAGCGTCAAACTTAGGAATTCGTGGCGTCCAGATGGGCGAGTTTCCTTTTCCTAACAATTACTTTCAGATAATTGGTATCCTGGTATATTTTATAGACAAACCAATTTTTGTTTTTTCCACTGAAATTCGCTGACAGTTTCTGAATGTAAGATTCTACAACTTTTCCAGTTTCGTTTACACCTTGGCTTCGTCATTAGTTGTGGGAAATCATGGTACAAATCACAAGTATTTACTTCGGTATCCCTACAGTTTGGTCCTTCTTTACCATGAAACGAAGTCAGGACATAGGCCTGCATTTTTAGCCAGTCGACAATCATATTCTAGTTGCTAAAGAAGAGCAAGTAATTGGGGGAAAAGCAGCGCCGAAATTGCATTCGACGTAGAGGAGTCACCTACTAATGATTCTTGCACTACATTTTTCTGATACTTCAACATCTTTTGAAATAAGTAACTAAAAAAATAAGGGGGGAACGATAAAATCACGGTACTCTAACGCTACTCTAGCTATGTAACCAAGCATCATAGGTATCTGCAGTTGGTCTCATTCCTGGAATGATGGAATCAAGAAGAACAAAACCGTAGCTAACGATTCTTCACTCTCAGCAAACGAAACTGGACGAATTAGATGATAGATTGGTCCCGAAGTTGAACGACTCCGGGACTCGAAAAAAGGCATGTTTTCTTCAACCTCCCTAATTAGTATCCGTGTTAGAAAAGTACACTTTCTAATGTGAAGTTTCATAAATTTGCAAGATTCTGTACTAAAATAACAAGTAACCAAAAATGTATGTATTTCAAGAGGTCTGAGCCTACCAAGACCAGAATTAGAGCTTTCATACTTGAAGAAAAATATGTTTACCATTTAGAGACTATCACAAAACCATGAATTGAAACCAAAATGTGACGAACTTCTGACAATAATTCAACGTGAACTTCGAGAGTATAGTAGTGTAGCGGTTTTAATATATTGAAACCTGATTGATGAATAAACTATTGCGTACCACTGAGCGCAGGTTTTCTTTCAGAGCTATTTCCAAGCACTTTTCGTAGCAGGATTGCAGAAGATCTGGTTTTTCTCCCCTGGGACCGACGGTGTGAATCACGTCTGTAAAAATCAAATAAGATAGCGATGTAATAATAAGCTACTTGCTTCAAGAGAAAAATCAATTAATAAACCCGTAGAGCTATGCATTGCTTTGCAACTAATTGATTTGGCTCTTGACACTATGTGAGAAGGTTCTTAAAGTCAACTTCGTCGTGAATGATCTAGTTCGTACGTTGCTTATTAAATAGATTCCTTAGTAGTTATTAAATTCATCAAGTACGGTCAAGTACAAACTGGAGAAAGTTTTCCCTAACGCTCATAGCCTGGTCACCAAGGGGTTGAGGGGAACGAAAAAGCAGCCCCTTAGCTAGAGAAGGTGCTGCTTCTCTCCCAGTGGGTCTAGAACACTTCCTGGGCACTACGGAGAGCTTCCTTTAGGAGGAGCTTTCCAAATGGGAGAGTAAGAAGAGTACTGCGTGCTGGTTCCGTGTTAGGGGACAAAGGCAGGCAAGAGGGGGATTTCTCCAGGAAGAGAGTTAACGAGCTGCTTATCCTAGGGAGAAAGAAGATACGTTATAGGGCTCTTAACGGGGCACTGTCCACTTAGATACCATCTCCACAAAATGGGCAAAATCTGACACGACTCTCTGCCGGTGCTGGCAGGGCAGAGGATGAGACTGCGTGTCATGTGATCTGCCATTGCCCCGTGCTGGCATGACAACGTTTTCAAACCTGGGGGCAGGCTTCTGTTGATCCCCGGGTTATTAAAACGGGAGAGGTTAAGGCTCTCCTCTCATCCGCCAAAACGTGGTGAGGAAGGGTGGACCTTCCAGCTTTGTCTGGGGTTGACGACAACAGGTAGTCACAACAGACTGGGATGTCAATGCCTACCCAGTAATTACCAAGCAGTTAGTGCTTGCGTCCCAGGCAGCTCCTAACGTTGGGTGCAAGTGCAGTTCACTGGGCATTTAGTGCTCAGTTTGGCAGGGTGCCAAATGTGCCTGGGAAGGAGTTGGAGGTAACAACCTCCTCCTCCAGTCACAATAGGCCCATTAGTTATGCATGCGCACGAACGAATTCGTTTCAAATGATCCTGTATTCCTTAATGTTCCCGGTTTCTAATGGCCACAGTCGACAATGCTTTGAAAAGTAAATCTTTAAAGCTCACGCGATTTCAATCACAATTTCTCTTCTCAGTTACACAGACGTAATGGAACTAACTTAACTTGAGATTGTTGCCATCAACTTTGAGACATTGTCATCGTATATATAAAGATGAAAGTATCATAGTAGGTATATCCGTTTTTCATCCAGAGGGTGATTATGAGCTGCCTAATTTGGCAGAAATGTCAGGACACAAATGTCAATCAGGTACAAGCATTAAGGAGATGAAATAAAATAAGTGAGCTTGAGTATTCATAATCAATTGCCCCTTGGGCACTTGTTTATCAGCAACAACTTTTCACACTTTCAACGAATTTCACCTTTTGAGAGCATTAATGACTACGGCCGAACGGTATTAGGAGTTTTTTTCTTCAAGTGGGCTTATGCATTTTACTCAGTGTGAGTTCTGCCAGCATCAAATGGTTCAGACGGTTACAAGTTTTCTCACCGAATTACCACAACTTGAACGCAAAGATGTCATTCACACACGAGTGTTTGGAGAGTTCTAATTCCGTTTGCAACGCTGAAGGCGATTCCAACAGTTCCAGAATGTTTAGTGACGATTACTCCCAGTTCTGACATGGAGAACAAGCCTCGTAACTTTTCCAGTGATTACATCATGTACACAGCTCAAGTCATGCTATTCTTGTATAATCCTTTTTCATCTGAGTGATTATTCAAACTTGAAAATTTTTCAAAAATACATTATTCAGTCAAATTTCAGGTGTTGAAGCTATAAAACTCACGTTTTGCTGGAAGTCTGTAGCCACGAGTAATTTTAGCCTGACCAGTTTTGCATCCATTCAGGGGCCTGCACTCCTCCAGCAACTCAGGTCCTGCTGCTCGATGAATTGCGCCATCCACTAAAAAGTTTAGTTTATTAATAGCCTGTGAATTTAAACAATGAAAGAACACGTGTCAAGAAGAAATGGCGCAGTAAGGATTTCAGGCAGTTAGGCGAAAAACGTGGGGAAAGTAAGCATAGAAGTGAAGTAAGATTAAACATCGTTCTGGGTTTGTTGAGTTAAGAGTCCACAACGGCTCATAATCATTTCAAAGTTCAGCAACATAAATTTATTGAAGAAGAAATTAACCAAAAGTTTATCAGCTGATCAATGCGCATCCATGCCTTATATAGTAATCTAGATGTCGAAAGGAGCTCCAGATTACATTTTAGCACTGTACATCGATTAGAAAAGAAATTAGTCACAAGGTAATTCAGCTGATCACTGACCTCCATACCTTGTGATTGACTTCCAGACGTTCTCACAAGACTTCTCGGGTTGTTAATACAGAAATAATAAGCGTTTGAGTATTAATCAACGTCTTTTGATTCGATTTTTGGAACTTGAACCATCAAGTTTCGGAGGGGGAAAGCGTTAACATTTAATTACTTGGTCGATTACAAACGCTCATTATTGAAAATAATTAACCGTACGATTAGGGAATCTAGGTAAAGAAAAATAGGCCAGCGACAAGAAATCGTTAGTTATTCGTAAACCAACTTAACTACTTTTCAAAAAAAGACGTTTATTTCAGGGGCATTGATAGGCCATCAATTAGATTGAACTCTTGGCCTCAACTTTTTATAATTAAAGTATCTATTTTTTTCTTTATTCGTTTTTTATAATAGAAAGCAGCAAATTATCGTTTTCAACGCCAGAATCGTACATATTGTCTAGAGTCCAGTTGTAATAATTACTAATAAGAAAGTTATAGTTTAACATTAAATTAATCCAACCTCCTCCTCCTCCGAGTAGTGTGTTGTTTGCTGCATTCACGATGGCGTCAATATTCAATTTGGTGATATCCCCTTTGAATAGAGATACTTTACTACACAACTCATCAATGGCAGCATATTCTATTTTCAAATCAATTCTTCTGTTTTTTAAATCGGCCACTGTAAAATAAGACAAAATTGGTAACTTAAATATGATAATCGCAGGTAACGCACACTAAAGAAAAAAAATAAGCAGGTATTCCAAGAAATGTGACCTGCTGTAAGGATGGTGGGTAGTGGCAAGGCTTGATATGTTTGCTAGGTCATCGCCAGTGGCGGCAATTGGTAACCAGAAGTGGGGGGGGGGGTGTCTGGGGGGGCACTCTTCCCTGCAAAGACCCCGGGTCCTTCCCCGGGAAATTTTGAAAAATTACCTGTCAAAAACGACAATCTAAGGTGTTTTGGGCGTATGAAATGTACAAACCCCGCCTTAAGGTTGAAAATCGCTAGCTACGGTAACCCTGTTGTTGTGACTTTGAACCGAAATTCCATGGACGCCACCAAGAAGTCACAAGAGCTCCCAAAGGTTTCTGGACTCGCTCAAAGTTGCGTGTTTGAGCACGAGTCTTAAAGCGATTTGACTGGTCGATGTTTTGGAGGGAGTAAGGAAGTATGAGATACACAGAATGACAGCGCTTCCATACAAGCGCTGATGTCGGCGATGAGGCGGTAATTGCGCGAACTTCAAGCATGAACATTTCTTTTTTATAACGAGCAAATTGTATATTTAACATTAGTATTAACTAATTCATTAAATTTATTAAATCGTCTGGTCATCGCCGAATCCCGAGATGACCACAGGCTTTGCCACTGATAGTGGACTGAGACATTGATAAGGTACAGATTTCGATTATTTATCATTTCTCATCTATTAGTCAGAATAATATAAATTCAATTTTGTTTTAGGTACTTGATACAATTATTTTATACTTCCTGTTAACATCACATGTAGTTCTAAGTAGTTGATACCTTATCATTATTTATTTAATTGAAATGAATGTGATGATTTCAAGAGAACGTATTTCTGGGGCTCTGGAGAAGTGTGACAGCATCATTTACCCTAAAAATGAATTATAAGCAAGGAATGCTTTCCACCAGGGTTCGAGCTAAACGTATACTCAATTACCGCTCCAAAGACACACAATACTGGTTGAAATGGGAATCATCGCTTGCATATGTTACAGTTTAAAGTTGATTGAAGCCTGATCTCAAAAGAATTGATTATTTGTCAATTCAAGATATATTTTATGTGTTTACGGTTCAAGAATGGTGAAACAAATATAGCTACAAATTAGTATAGGTAGGTATACTATATATACGAACAAAGAGAATCAAGACGAGGCTGATCCTGTTTGAAGTAGTTTTTCCAGGTAGGTATATTGTCCAATGAAATTGAACCCCCAGGAGGGTGTTGCTGTCTTTTGTCTGACAATGGCATTCTTATCTGTCTACAAACAAACAAACATGATCCATAAAAAAGTTGCAAACATTAATGAGCATAGTAATCATTTTATAAGAAGCATATTTATAAGGACAAGAATTTGAATTAACGGACATCACTTTTCCTTTATTCAACCTCATTAGGTATACATTACTCATAAACTGAGAGCCACCAGTCGAAGACACTCAACAAGAAGATGAAGAAGGTTTGAATATCATGGCATATAGTTTTTTGCTTACTGTTAATGTGGCTGTAATGAAGACTACAGGGTAACACACACACATGTGGTACTTAGGTACAGTTACGTACTATATTACATGCTATAGCAGGTGGGATGTGGCAACAGTAGTAGTGGACGTGAGAGGTACTGAGGAGATAGGGACTGCTCCTTCACGCAATCTCTAGAGATCCAAGGTGAGCAGGACAATGTGAATTGCACTGTTAGGCTCAGGGAGAGATAAAACCTCGAAACAAAATATTATTACTGGCCATGTGACCTGAAAAGTGCAGGAGAATAGGCAATCCACTAGACTGTAGCTCTGTTCACGATGGATTGGGATTTTGATGTTTTGTACCATCTGAAGAACATCTCTAACCAGAAGAATAGTCTGCTCACTCCTGACCTGTGAGTTTCTCAACACCATTGCACGGTGGAGACAATTCTACACTGAAGGGGTAGTATATGATGATGGGGAGGCTGAAAAAGCAGAGGAATGCATACTATTGGTGACAGACTACTTCTTTGCCACAACAGCTCTGAGCAAATCACAATGGGACCACCAATATGTAGGACTTCTTCGAGTTCCTATCATTATTACAAAACAGCACGCAAAAGGCAAAAACATCCTAATTCTCCATGGAATTAGGCTGCATGATACTGTGGACAGAATTCGTTCTTGTACAGAGGCTGCCAAGCGTCACAAGTCAGGCAACATTGAGTCACGTTCTAACAACGAAGGTGGCCAACAACCGTCAACAAGAGTACAGGACTGTTTAGATCACTGTTCACAACCATTAACTGCATTGGCAGTTAACGTTTGTTGGAACAATGTAGACATACAACAACCACTTAACGTTACCCCACAGTTGCATACAGACATTTTCGGCGTGTTTGCCTCAAAGTTAGGTGTGCGGTTTCAATCGACAAACGTTTCCTTTTTTAACAGGAAGAGATGGAGCCCCTCTGTGGCGTCCACTTCCTCCACCATCTCCTAAATGTTGGTACAACTTGACTATATCAGCAGTTAGCTTTACCATACATGCGCCAATTGAAAAGTTTTAAAAGTTACTGTTAACGACACCTCTTGTGGGAACGAACCTAATGAGTGAATTCTACGACGCTCTTTGAGCCGAGGGTAGGGAAGAATAGCCACAGTATAATGCCGCAGTGGGAGCCAGTGGTTGGTCTCAGCATTCCTAAATGGATGATGGGTCAATGAACAGTAGAACATTTGAGGTCAGGATGACCACTAATGCCTAAGTATTTCAATATCAATAAATTAAGGGACTTTCCGATGAATTAGTGGCAAAATTAACTCATAATCTATGTTTCAGAAGCCAAAGTGAAACAGAAGGCTTCATACATGCTGTTTTGGTTTGTCGACTAACTAGAGGAACGTTCTATGAATGCGTGGGAGAAGAGGTTGAGATGGGGAGGATCTATAAGCCCTTTCGATTAGGTTTTATGCTGTGTAGTTGCTCTTTGGTGCCCGGCTGCGCTCTACTACCAACCTGATCATCTGGAACTATTTTCCATCCAACCAGGGGGAGATTACTTTAGACTATTGAAACTTCCTCCGTAGACCCTAACGAGTACCTCCATAACTATGAGCCAGGTAAAGATAGACTGCCAGTCAATCGATTTCGTTAAAAGTGTCTCAAAAACTAAAATTGTTGATATCCAAACCTTTTACTGCCTTCGGGTCAAGTTATTGGTTGCATGGGTTGAGCATGGCACATACTTTATCACGTATCTGTATGTTTGTCTAAATTTTCGTTAGTAAAACAGGACTTGGTGCCTCAAAGAATCACAACACGCGTTAACTATGATATACCTACTTAATACTGAAACGCAAAGCAGAACTAGCAACAGAGGATTGAAAACTACATTTTCCAGCACACAACAGCCAACAAAATCAAATGAGATATCAGGTTTCCATACACATCGATTTCTAACTAAACTATCAGATTTACAATAAAACAAGCAGTAATTTAAAATAAATACCTGTTGAAGTTATTCAAAATACTCAACAGTCGAGTAGGGAAATCAGAACGTAAACAAGAAATCATGATAAGTTGCTTTTCTTTTAATGTCCTTGTGATTAATGAAAAGGTCAGGTGGATAAACATGGAGCTGAAAGTCCATGGTAAAAATAACTTCGTGCATACGATATCAGCTAATTTTAGGTTTGTTCGCATTCGGAGCATGCGCGCCGGTGTAAAGTAGGAGCGCTGTTCGAGCGGATTTCCCAAGGTTGCAGTTGTCCATTGAGTAAATTTGTTTATTGTTCTAGGTGGGACACTATTGACCTCGTCAAATAAAGATTATTATTATAATTTAAAAACGAGTAGCTGCACGAAACTCTCGTGGCCACTTTATCAACATGAAACAGAAAAACAACCAACAAAGTGTTAAACACACCTTGGTTCATGACTCCAAAAGTGGAATCACAACTGCCACTTAGTTTTGCTTAATATTTTCAGTAAAGAACATTTGTACTCGAGTCGATTAAATTGACCCAGGAAAGAAATCAATCACCTCTCAAAATTTGTAATACTCTCTTAAATATTAATACGAGTAAACCCAAAAATTGAACAATTTGTCCATCTGATGTCCAACGCTCAAAAATCAGACAAGCCTACAAGTGGTGTTACTTTGTGACAGTTTTCAGGTCTTGGTGACAAATTATTCTATCAGTTCTGATATTTTGTACGCCAGCTCCACATTGGGGCTTGGTACTCAGCCTATAGACATATTTTAAATGCCATCTGTGAAAAGTAATAAATTTTATTTTTTGTCACAATTTTACCACGCTGGTTATTTAGTAACAAAGATATTATCTGTTAGAAACAGATGGAAAGTCAGTCGTGTCACAATGTTAGGTGACGCATGGCAACTGTAAACACCAAAAATATAAAACCCTATAAAAAAAACCCATGAAACAAGAAGAAGAAGAAATGGAATCAATAAATAGGTGAGGGTAAATTGATTGGATTATTAACAACAGTAAACTTCATTCAAACGAATTAGTAGCACATGTGAGAAAATATAAAAAATAAAACCAATAAGTATAACCAATATTTTGTACTAGGAATTCATTAGTAGGGACCTAATTACTTTGACTTTTATGTGGTAGTTGATGTTGCCAAACGTTAAAATGTCATAAAAACAATACAATGCATTTTCTTCAAGTTGGTTTTAAATTTATAAGGCATTGCATAATTTTGTCCAATTCTGGAACTGAAAAAATGTTCCTACTAGAGCTGGTCTGAATGGATTTGTAATTTTAGACAAGATTTCGTTGAATTAATTAATAAAATTAATGAATTATGTGTCTAATCAATAATAATAATTATTTTTAGTTAATATTATTTTTATTAGGATCTTTTTAGCCAGACCTTGAACCTAACTGTTTCCCATGTTTGCAAGACATCCTGAAAGAAAAAACAAAATGAGTTGATTCATACTATTTGACTGAAAAAGGACATTGAAATCGACAAATCACCGTTTACTAGGGGACTAAGACACGATTTTGATAACGGCCGCTAATGAAACACAACTTGTGAGTTAGAACTTGTCACAAAGTTACCATTCGATTCAAGCATTTTTGACAATTTTATTTGTAGTCTTGAAGAATGATATTTCGAAACAAATCGCACGGCATTATGATGCTAGATAATTACAAGATAAACAACAAATACTTACATGGACGTGCTTGTCAGTTGGGAGTCCCTAACGTTCAGGCTTTTTGACAGTTCATCCAGGCACTGGAGCACAATTCTCCTCTGAAATGGTAACCTCTCATAGTTGCCAACAGTTGGACCAGAACCACAAGGCCATGTGAAGTTTTCTTCAAACACTCTGCTCCACCTGGTTCTCGGTCAACATCCTCCAAACGCGGGGCTTGGGATTGTGTTAGAGCCTACCATGCTCGTGGCTCTTCAAGTCCCAGGCCATGGGAACACCACATGGTCGACATTCGATTACCCTCTACAGACGACAACCTACCATGCTAGTGGCTCGTCAAGTCACAGGCCACGGGAACACCACAGGCTCGACATTCAACCAGCCTCTACAGACAGTCTACCATAATCGTGGCTCGTCAAGTTCCCAGGCCATGGGAATGGCCTAGCACTATGTTGGACATTACTATGAAATACAGCTCCGTCCAGTCCACTGTCCCCTATGGTTAATAAATGTGACGGCTAGTCCTAATTATAAACTTGATGTAGACAAACACGTTAGTTATAAATGGAAGTTTCATTCTTATAATCATGCCTTGTAAATCCTGCTCAGAACACAAATCGACGAATATGCATTAGAAATAAATAAATAAAAAAGATGTATAATAATGCAGAGAACGCTATTATTAACTGGTTTATCGTATATTAGGGATATTGAATAGAGTTGACAGTACGATCGATTTATTAAATTTAGTTAATAGATTCCTAACGGAAAATTAAGGATGGGAATGATGAGGATGAATGGGGAGCTGTTTGAAATATAACTACATATTTGCTTCAAGAGTTTACGACTTTCTAAGTTGTTCGCAGTTTTATAACAATAATTTTATTTCGATATTAATCATTCAGAAAAATATGGCTTCAGGACTACACTAAATTTTTCTGCACTTTTATTTTTTTAACAAATGTTGGCATGCTAAACAATTTCTTTGTGAACTTGTTCCAAATAACATTGTTTGTTAAAACCACTCATTTCACGCCCAACACTTGAGTGGCTAATATCCTTCATTTCTGATTTTATTTTCCTTGATAATACGTTCAAATAATATTTATATTATATACAATAAAATAGCACGGAAGTAAAAATACATATCTACCAACAACTGGTTTAGGTTTAGGTCTATAAGAAATCATGATAAATTTGACACTTGATATCCACACGTATCTCAAATAGGTAACCTACATAATCCGCTGGCATCCACACATATCTCACATTCTCTCATACAACCGTCTGACCATAAGTAGAAAAAGCATTCCTGAATTCAACAATAATTTTTCATTAGTATCGAACCTATGACGCTCATAACCGTTTTATAGCTGAAAATAGATGACTAGGCAAACAATTAACATCAGGAAGAACATCAACGACATAAGTGTTTAATAGTACGATACGCTAGACGTGAAGAAACGAAATGTGTACCAATTGCTTTTATGTAGAGGGAATTAAATCCGATACATATACAATGGATGTAGAATCTTACACGAAAATTTCAATCCTTCTGATCCTTTTTTCCTTAAAATTGCTAGGGATATTAACATTTCATATCCTCTTATATAGTCTGGTGACGATAAACCAGATCATCTCCTTCAACAAATTATCACCTTCTGCTATGGGTTTTTACACCAGCTACAGGTTGTACCGTTAATTGAGTTCCGGGAATTATATTTTAGGTATAAGTAGGTGGATGTTTCATAATGAACATGTGGTCTAGTAGAACACCATGAGCGATGATTAAAACTCTCATTCGCTCTTGCTTTCTCTCTTTCTTCTTGATGTTGTCTTCGGCATTGGATATATGCAGAACAGTATGAGCTGCGGTATGCACATGGCGCAGAAGACTAACCTCGATAGCTGAAATATAAATTAGCGACATTAATTAATAGAATAGAAATAGGAATGCAACAAAATCCCGGTGATGAATTAAGACAATTGCAAGCTTACAGTATTAAGTACCTACCTACTTGAATAAGGATCTTTTTTTGTCGCATTTATGTTGAACTATGAGGCATGATTTGCTACATTCATGTTTAAAATTTTAGCAAAATAAAGTACAATTTCAAAATTCAACAAGAAAACACGTGTCTGTCTATCTTGAGGTGGCCCACTTTCTTTTCTAAGCCACTGCTATAGTGTGCAGCATCCAAAATCTGCTGATTATTCAAAATCAACCAAGAATACATATTTTTGAAAGTCCTTATTTGTAGTCATGTTTTCTTGATTCGGAATTATAAAAAATGATCTTGTACTTTGGACGTCATATCTAGAATAATAAATCTAGTGACCTCATAATGATTAGGTTATAAGAAAATAACAATTTTTAGCCCAGCAATTATAGATAAGTCGAAGGCATAGTATGGAAGCAGTGAAGGTATTTTTAGATCAAGAATCTTGATTCAAGATTGTGAAGTAATCATGCCTTGAAATCGCCACATCTGAAATAAGTTACTAATACAGTAATAAAACAATATGAGTCTTGGTGGAGTAGGACGCACACACTCGTGCTACTTGTTTCACTTGCAATGGGAGAAACAATACCACTTTCACTGGTAGACGTCAACCTATTTGTTGTAAGCATTTGGCTTACTTGAAATGTACTCGGATGGTTGTTTGGGAGATCAGGTAATCAAAACTGACATTCTCTGTCAATTTAACTGTGGATAATGCAGCCATTTGTAGAATGTGGGGAAGAATTGTTCCAAAATTCATGGTAGCCGTTGCCCACTCACGCCAATTTACAATCGTCAAAGGGGTGGTTTTGTGATTTGGAACTAAGGGGTAATAGATATGAGTCTGTCTGGATGCATGGGGTCACCACCAAACGCTCTTTTTGAAGATCCATACATTCAGATTAGCCCTGGAGAAACTGGGAAATACATTTAGCAAAATCTGAGGCAGAGGAGATCCAAACATACAAAAATTGGCTTTTCTGACATCCAATTGTTTCCCTGATCGCAACCTGGTACTTGGGGTATAAAAAATGCTGCACAGTTTTATAAGGCAGGTAAGCCGGCATGGATTCGGAGACATCACCACTTATAATCGTTGAAAATCTAGGAGTATAATGCAGACTGGTAAATCTGAAAGATCCACCTAGAAGGGAAATTAATTCTTCCAAACTAGTATCGGTACTGGGTGTAGTATTAGACCTCTGTTGAAAAAGACATATATTTGCTGGACAAAACCCAGCGAATCCGGTCGAGATAACGCTGCTGTCAGACTACGAAGCAGTGTTGATAGTGATACTGCAGTGCTTCACTGTTAAAATTTAATTAATAACTTGAGAAGTGCCAACACTTACTGTTTCTATGTAGTTTCCAAGGGTCAAAGAGTAAAGAAACCACAGGGTCGATTGCACAGAACCCATTAAGGCCATTAGAAGAGAGAGATCACCAGTATGTTTCTGTTTCACCACCTCTCTCTGTAAATTGAATGATTTTTCCAAATAAGTAAATAAAATAAAAGCATTTATAAAATATTAGATGCTCAACTCATCTAACAAACCTAACAATCTGGACAATTATTGGGCAATCATGTAGACAACAAGCCCAAATGGTTGAAGTTTGTAAATTATCTACCGATTAAAATTATGGACATATTAACGTAATTTTATAGTAAGGTAGATCACTTTTAGTGAGATCAGTGAACGCTAAACCGGTTGAGCAGAGTATTGGTTAAGATTTCGATGCAACGATGTGCTAGTTAAATTCGCAGGACTGATATATCAACTAAATTTAAAGGATTCTTTGATAATAAAATGTCGGTAGTAAAACACATCAATCCTTACTATTTTAAAAAGGGGAAAGGACATGAGGCAGAACATCATGATAGAGACAGCAGAGCCGTACAGCTTCTCCGATCTATCAGGATCGTCCACAAAGGTGTACAAAATAAGCAGCATTGGAAGAGCAAGTACTTTTAAAAACAGTTTTCCAAGACGTTTCTGAAACATAAACAAAGTGATAAGTAATGCATGAATTATAGGGACGCCCCTACGTCAGGATTTTATACGATCACACATATAAACATAATTATTAACACGTAACGAGTATTTTTTGAAACGACACCAAATTTGTAAAAGAAAAAAAGGACGTAAATTGGCTGCGAATTTTAGAAGGTGTGATGAACACATGAATGAATCAGCCATATGCCCCCCCCCCCCCCCCCACCATCCCTCACATCATGAAATCAAATTCAAATGTCTGAGTTTTAATTCACAAGAGACAGTTCGGCAAAAAACGCACATAAAACATTTTTTTTTAAGCGTATATTTATGAATATTTATTATATATTATATATATTGAACATAACAACTAGTTACATCGTACATGTATACAGTAAGTAACTATCAAGTTATTTAGCTTTAACATAATTACGCATTTTTATGGCGAGAGTTCACTAACTAGTACCACACTTCACTATCACATCGGTATCGGCATCCCAAGTCCAAGGGTTTGGTCCTCTTCGGGCGCCGAATAGTACTGGAAATGTCAAGAAGATGAATAGCTTCCAAATTAGTATGAGCGTGAAGCCGCTGTTCATATCTTCGAGCAAATTTTTTCGCAGTATCTCTTACGGTTTCCACTCTGAGATCTTTATGGAGGTCGTCATTTCTGATGTACCAGGGATCGTTTACTGCACACCTCAGTACTTTATTTTGGAAAGTTTGAATCATTTGCATGTTAGATTTTGCTGTGCAGCCCCATAGTTGGATGCCATAAGTCCAAATAGGCATTATCAATGTCTTACACAGAAGAAGTTTGTTGTAGACGTTGAGTTGCGAGTATCGCCCCATAATCCAATAAAGCTTGCGAAATTTGATTTGCAGCTCTTGCTTAATGTGTTCTTTCCACTTCAACTTTCAACTTTGCAGGGTCATACCCAAATATTTGGCAGAGTTGGCATGTGCGGTGAGGATCGCGGATTGATTACTCAATTCGCTCGCTGTCAGGACCGTGTTTAATATTATTCACCTGTCACGCACTGAAATGTTGTTCGCTCGGAGATCGGGACAAGACTGACATAAAACATAGAAATAGTAAAGACCAAGGTTAAACACTATAACCCAATCCATTTACCCTTCCATAATTAAATTAGTAAGATCTGGAAAATGTTTCAAAACAAGACCAGAATTCTTGATGTAACAAAAAAGAATCAGGGAAACGGGCAGTATAAGCTTTACGATCACCGGTTGAATGGTTAGTTTATCTCCCCCTCCCAACAAAAAAATAAAAATTTTAAATTCAAGATCTCACAACTAGACTACAATTATGGAAAGAAAAAGTTTTTAAATCAAGAAAATTGGTCGAAAATAGAGAAGGAAAAAACGATTGATCACTATTACCCCTTCCATAATGAAAATTGAATGAGCTAAAATATTTTAAAATACTAAACCTAGGAAAGGACCTACCTTAAAGTTAGTTAACAACCTGGGCAATCGTATGAAAAAGACCTAGGTCGGTAATCGTGGAGTCCACTCCCAAATGAATTGGAATTCAACAACGCGGCAAGATTTTTTACGTATTAGGTCACACTCCAAGAAAATATAGAGATAAACAAACGTAAATCTATTTACAAACAAAATTTAAAATACCTACTCACTCTGTTGTCATCGTAAATTGCGTAAATAGATAGATACACCATACATAGGCAGAACCCTACGGAGGCGGAAGTCACCATATGGATGGAGTTCAGGAGCTGTCCATGTCGTATTTTCAGCAGAGTTCTAAAATAAACAACAGCTCTATGAGAGGATCAGCATTGATTATACACAGGTATATGAATCGAAGCTCAGAACAGCCACACAACTTACTAATGTTTTTACAATTTTATGGTAAAAAAGCAGCTTTTTACAAATCAAATTACAAAGAGGAAAAATCTGAACAACCAGCCATGATATAGGTAATAAGAAACTAACTTAATAGAATATATATTTCCGCATGTAAAAAAGTTGTAGGTTGTGAACTACAACTGTACTGAACTACAACTGTGAACTGAAGTGAACTCCTAAAAGGGTCTATAGCCGATACACGGGTTGAAGTATTCTGATAGCCATAAAAAACGCTGCAAATTCTTTCACTGGGGTTTATTATTCAATTGGCTTGCGTTCATGATTTGAATTTCTACTAAAGCTTAGTGTACACCTGAGACAAAGTCTCGAGAGAAAGTCTCGAGATCAATCTCAAGGGATGTACATCTATTCGCTCACGAGACCGATTCTTGAAGTCCGAGACCGCGGGAGTCTCGAGACTTGGAATGAATATGAACTATTTCCACTTGAGAGTGTGCAGTCGGGAGACAGTTCTTGCGTGCTCGTCTACAATGGATTCAGCAAGCTTTGATTGATATGGCTTTATTGAATTTCAGTGTTGGGTGAGGAAGTGGGTGGATCGGCGGATGCATAGAGCTTGTTACACTCGTGAGTGAGTTAAAATTGGAGGATGCCCAACAGTTTCTCATAAGGATGTCTGCAACGCAAAAGTCTTACCATGAAAACCAGATCGTGAAAAAAGACACCAAATGTCGAGCTGCAATTCCTCCTCACGACAGGTTGATGGTCACACTGCGTTTTTTGGCTTCAGGTATGTACGTCTCAGTCTCAGAGACTTCAAAAGTCTTCCGGCACTGACGGAAGACTGGAGACCGAGTCGCGAGAGCTAGAAAACGCATTTCCACTCGTGACCGGTGGGCTCTCGGAGACATGTTCGGCCTTCTCTCCGACACTGATCTCAGAGCCTGTTCCACTAGCGACTCGAGTCTCATGACCACTCTCGAACTGTTTTGTCTAAAGGTGTACATTTAAATTAATGAGTGTGCGTGTCTCACAAGTGAACGCTCTATGTGAAACACGCACACTCCAACGCTTAGTATAAATTCAAATCATGAACGCAAGCTAATTGAATAATAAACCCCAGTGAAAGAATTTGCAGTGTTTTTTATGGTTATCAGAATACTTCAACCCGTGTATCGGCTATAAACCCTTTTAGGAGGTCACTCCATTATCCACGTTCACTACATCACTAGGTTACTGTAATCAAAACAAAAACAATAATAAACCGAAATAACGCAAATGTTGGCACCATAAATCGGGCCACATCGGGAATGGTTTGACCTACGGACCTGGGGAAGGGCTCATTCGATTCCTCGTGGAAAGTTCTTCAAAAAGAGTTCAAATTTAGTCCGCCTTGACTTTTTTTTAGGTTTTTAGGGATTTTACAAAACTTTGACAACCCTTAAAGGGCACTTTAAATTAAGTGAGAGAGAGCTGGCTCAAGAATTGGGGCGTTGTCGGACCAACATGCATTTTTCCTGAAAATTTTAGCTTTTTTTGCTTCAGCCGTTTAGGAGAAATCGTGAGTACGGCGGACGGACGGAACAATTTTTATTGTAGATTTGGATTCTACACCCTTTGAAACGTAAACCATGAAATCTTCAGGGGGGGTTAGCATTTTTTTTTTTTTTTTTTCAAGAGCGATTACAATGGTTTACTATTGAATAATAAACCAAAATCAGCATCTTGACAACGTATAACATAAAAACTTATGAATATTCAACTACCTAATGTTATCGTTTCTTATTAGTAATTTGCTTCATTCAAAGAATCGAACGGCATCATCCGAATATCTGCCATTCTCCAATTCGCGCTTTCTAAGCTTCTAGATGGGTGTAAAGAGAACTCAGGTAAGTAAGCCTAGAGATCCTGGTACACTACCGTACCCACTACCGTACCCCGTACCGATCGACCAGCTAAAATAATTTTAATGAAATATACTTTCCAAGAGTTTACTCAACTTTTGTTCGGAATAGGTGTTTTACTTTATTCCATTAACTTTGTTTTTGATGGATGCCTAGGCACGTGTATGCAGTTATGCTCAGAAAGTTCCTCGTATGTACCGTAGGCATAAGTATAAACTACTCGTATCTACCACTGATCTCCGCAGAAGAGATGCCTAATACAGAAATAATAATAGTTTGTGTAATAATTTTCAGAAATTCAATTTTAATACTTCATACGTGCGGGAACCCACATAATTGAGAAAATTAATAGTTAACCGTACCACCTACATGATTCATTCGAGATGATGAAAGCTTGTAAGAAACTTACATACAACCTCCGATCATAAAGTGCAAGCCATTGATGTTTTCCGTGCTTCCTTGCCTGATAATTTGAAGACATATGGCCCTGTAAAAACATTTCAAAAAACCTTCATTACATGATATTTATTAATGTCAGATGAAAACAACAACTACGGCAAATTCTTTATTGTACAAAAATTTTTTTTTAGCATCATTTGAACGTAACGTTATTTGAAAAAGTTTCGACGTTTGTGTACTTTGGAAATGCCCTTTAAGCATTCGATTTAATTTTGGAATGTACTTCAGGAGTTCTACATTTCACAACGTAAGAGGGTGGTTGGAGGGGCAAGACCAATAAATCAATAATTTCACGATTCGTGATTATTTTTTTCATCTCGATTTCGGCACAACTATTCAACATGTCAAGCATTGGGCCTAGTTTTGAAATGGACACCAGGAGTTTCGAATTTCATTGTGAGTGGAGGGGGTAGCTCTGAATTGGATTTCTGCGTCTTTATATCAGTTAAAGCAAATAATTAATCACACAAATCCAGTTTAAACCAGTAAATCTACGAAGCGTGGATGATTTAGATTAACTTCTACAAACCAGACATACGTCCCAGTCACGTATTCTCTACCTTGTAAGTGGGATATTTTGATTTTAGCTGTACCAGTGCAAAATCACAATACCACGTCTATTTTTTGAAATGAATATAAACATATATTGTAAGGCCCCGGTCGCCCCCCAGGCGTCCAGCGAGCTTACAATATAAACATAAGTATGCAAATGTTATTACTGTGTACGTCTACTTACGCGGGAATGATCAAATGAAGCAGTCCCATTGATCCGGCGATCCGCCCCAATACATCTTTGTACTCTTCCAGAACCATTCTAGTCCAATAGACCTACTAGTATTCTAGCCAGACGCTGACGGGATGACAACACAACGTGGGACTAGTTGACTAAAAATGACGCAGGCAAGTTATTTACTTCCCACAAATAAAAATAAACTGCAAAATGAGGAAAACATTAATCTTATCACCGTTTCATATCCACACTGAGATATTAAGAAGTCTGAGTGGATTCAAATGACTCAGTACGATTTTGTTTGAATAGAACTCACCAGTCACCATTGTTTAACCAAGGTAAATGATTAGCAAGTAAATACGACTTTCGTCAGCTGACCACTTCATGGTCGGGTCCTTTCGGTAGCAAAATAATAACAATAATGATGGGAGGTGTCCCCAAAAAAATTTTGGGGAAACTAGATCGAAAATGGAACAAAACGCTCACAATTGCACACTGGGAAATTTTCCAGTCTAGGCGGACCGAATTCGTGTCAGCCTTTAAAGATTTGCAGTCGAAATTATCGCCAACGATCTTCCACAGAATAGGAAAATGAGAATAAAATTGACCTAAGTCATTTATGAAATCGGGACCGAGGTAGGAAGACAGGGTCAGGCGACCGTTTGTGGCCTACCACAACGAATTCTTTACTCAACTCGTAGCTCATCTAAATTAGGAAGCGCATTTGAAACTTATGAACATTTCTGTGACTACTAAGGTCTATTCTACATCAGAATGTTTGCTGAGCACACCACTCACCTACATGAGAGTAATCACACGATTTTGGTTTATTTTTCAATAATAAACCATTGTAATCGCTTTTGAAAAAAAAAATTCTAACCCCCCCCCCCCTGAAAATTTCATGGTTAACGTTTCAAAGGGTGTAGAATCCAAATCTGCAATAAAATTTTTCCGTCCGTCCGCCGTGGAGCGCACTGAAATTTTCAGGAAAAATCCAAATTGGAGCCGACAACGCCCCGATTCTTGAGCCAACTCTCTCACTTAATTTAAAGTGCCCTTTAAGGGTTGTCAAAGTTTTGTAAAATTCCTAGAAACCTCAAAAAAAGTCAAGGCGGCCTAAATTTAGACTTTTTTTAAAAGAACTTTCCATGAGGAACTGAATGAGCCCCTCCCCAGGTCCGTAGCTCAAACCATTCCCGATGTATGATCCGATTTATGGTGCCAACATTTGCGTTTTCTTGGTTCATTATTGTTTCTGCTTGATCGCAGTAACCTCTCAAGCAGTTTCTGCTTGATCCTAGTGATGTAGTGAACGTGGATACTGGAGTGAACTCCTTAAAGGGTTTATAGCCGATACACGGGTTGAATCATTCTGATATGCATGCTCCATCTTACGAAATTTAAAATTTTCAAATAGAATATTTTTCCATTGTAATCGCTCTTGAAAAAAACGTTGCAAATTCTTACACCGGGGTTTATTATTCAATGAGTCATGATTTGAATTTGTAACAAGCTTTGGAGTGTGCGTGTTTCACAGGTGATAGATCGATTATTGAATTTCAGGAGATATGCTTAGAGCACTTAAATCGGTTCTCAACCAAAATACCATTTGGATTGATCAGTTGATCATATTTGTGTGCCTAATGAAATTCAATAATCGCTCTATCACCTGTGAAACACGCAGCTCTCCAAAGCTTAGTGGAAATTCAAATCATGAACCATTGAGTAATAAACCCCATTGATAGAATTTGCAGCGTTTTTTACGTAAATTTCGTTGATTTATAAGAAATATTTAACTTCAGAGGTACAAACCGCTATTCTCCCCACGGTGATTTTAGAACCGAAATTTTGGTCCAAGTCTCTACTTCTAGGACTGCTGTGAGTGTTTTGCGCTAACCCACTTTTACGAGTTACATAGTTTGAAAACGGGCACCTGCAAAACGCCCGTGTTTAACCGAGTCATCAGTCGTGCATTTGTGTCGAAATAAAGATTTATGAAGAATGTAGGAGAGAGATATCATTAACTGTTGAGTTATACTATAACTATACGTAATACACGTTCTGTGCTCGGGTACGAACATTTTGGTTTATTATTCAATAATAAACCATTGTAATCACTCTGGAAAAAAATTCTAACCCCCCCGAAAATTTCATGGTTTACTTTTCAAAGGGTGTAGAATCCGAATCTGTAATAAAAATTTTTCCGTCCGTCCGCCGTTCGCCGTACGCACGATTTCTCCCAAACGGCTGGAGCAAAAGATCTGAAATTTTCAGGAAAAATCCATCTTGGTCCGACGACGCCCCAATTCTTGAGCGATGGCCGAACGTTAGTGAGCTGTACTTTTGACTAGATCTAAAGTTTATTTATCGCTTTTATCGCAATTCTACGGAGGTTCTCAGTTATGATCCGAAAAACTTCACACAAGCGTTCTAACTCCTGAGTTTTTCCACTTTTGAGATTTTTCTTCGGGTTTTCGACCTTTGGTCACCAAAAAAAATCAATATGAAGGGAAATGAACCCTACACACTTGGAAAGAGATTTCTCGTCTTTTCAACTCCTAAAACGTATTTCGGAAGGACCTTGGTTGAAAAGTTAATTTTTCAAATCGTGAAAATTGTTTGAAAAATAATTACGATGATAAAATATATTTATTGTAAGCCTTACAAAATGTAGCTGTGCGTGTTTTCAGCTTTCCAGGTATAGTCAACTGATTTTGGTTTATTATTCAATAATAAACCATTGTAATCACTCTGGAAAAAAAAATTCCCCCCCCCTGAAAATTTCATGGTTTACGTTTCAAAGGGTGTAGAATCCGAATCTGCAAAAAAATTTTTTCCGTCCGTCCGCCGTACTCCGTACGCACGATATCTCCCAAACGGCTGGAGCAAAAGATCTGAAATTTTCAGGATCTTGGTCCGACGACGCCCCAATTCTTGAGCCAGCTCTCTCACTCAATTTAAAGTGCCCTTTAAGGGCTGTCAAAGTTTTGTAAAATCCCTAAAAACCTCAAAATAAGTCGAAGCGGCCTAAAGTTTTCACTATTTGAAGAACATACCTACCATGAGGAATCGAATGAGCCCTCCCCCACGTCCGTAGGTCAAACCATTCTCGATGTATGGCCCGATTTATGGTGACAACATTTGCGTTTTTCGGTTTATTATTGTTTGTTTGTAACCTAGTGATGCCGATAGCGTCGAGTTGTAGTGAATGTGGATACTGGAGTGATAGCCGATGTGGATACTTGTAGTTTATAGCCGATACACGGGTTAAACGCATTCTGATATGTATGCAACGCTGATAATATATAGGTAAATATTATTACTGGGGATTATTATTCAATATTATTACTGGGGTAAATATGTAGTCTTTCACTCGGGTTTATTATTCAATTGGCTTGCGTTCATGATTTGAATGTGTACTAAGCTTCGGAGTGTGCGTGTTTCACAGGTGATAGAGCGATTATTGAATTTCAGGAGATATGCATAGAGCACGTAAATCTGTTATCAACCAAAATACCTATTTGGATTGATCAGTTGATCATATTTGTGTGCCTCCTGAAATTCAACAATCGCTCTATCACCTATGAAACACGCACACTGCAAATTCTTTCAGTGGGGTTTATTATTCAATTTTATTCATTCGAGTTGCATTCATGATTTGAATTTCTACTAAGCTTTGGAGTGTGCTTGTTTTACAGGTGATAGAACGATTATTGAATTTCAGGAGATATGCATAGACCACGTAAATCGGTTCTCAACCAAAACACCTATTTGGATTGATCAGTTGATGATATTTGTGTGCCTCCTCTACATCAGTCTACCTTTGGCTACATCGTCTAAATTTGGGTTTGGGGAAGTTTTAACGCAATACGAGCGCTAAAGGACTTGATAAATTATGGATGTTTTTATTGGGGGGGGGGATATTGAGGTTCAATAAAAAACGCTGCAAATTCTTTCACTGGGGTTTATTATTCAATGATTCATAATTTTACCAATAGATGAGCAAATCTACAAAAGAAAAACGCTGCAAATTCTTTCACTGGGATTTATTATTCAATGATTCATGATTTGGATTTCTACTAAGCTTTGGAGTGTGCGCGTTTCACAGGATAGAGCGATTATTGAATTTCATGAGGCACACAAATATGATCAACTGATCAATCCAAATAGGTATTTTGGTTGCGAACAGATTTACGTGCTCCATGCATATCTCCTGAAATCGATGAATAGTTCAGCTCCCAAAATTGTGTTCTTTTGAACAATAATTTTGAACATTCGTGCCTCCTGTTAAACATACTACTTTGGAGCGATCACTACAATAATTAATATCTGCTATTAATTTATAGGCGGGCGTTAACATTTGTGAATTACTTTCACCTAAGACACTAAAACTATAACTATCATAACTATACATGTTTAACAGTTACACAATTTGTTCAGTACCTTACCGCAAACAGTATAACAGACTAATAAGTACAAACATACAATCATTTCGTATTACATTTCAGAATACTAATCACATAAGAGAAATATGAGCTTACCTTCTAGCCTTCAGAAGGGGAAACGGAGCTCTTGTACGAACATAGCTTCCTTAACTAATCAACGGAGTGATTTCCTTAATTAGACCTCAGGAGGAGACCCTGGGATGTAACACAGTCACTGTAGAGGCATTAATTTCTTCTTGGGCAGATAAGATAACTCAGTACCAAAAATATTTTTTTAATTCATGCAATTGTACGTACAATAGGTAGTAAAGCGAAATATAACAGATTCACTGATAAATTAAAGTGGCTCTTTACATATCAACCTAGCAAAAAGAAAACGTTCGGAAAACCAAAGGACACGTGGCACATTACAGCATGAGACTGGTTTTATACTGGTATAATGTTAACAACTAACTCATGTCAGTGGCAGCTGGTGGTTAACTATCGCGCCAATCTAGGCTAACTTTCGTACATATACGAGCACATAACTTTCGTACATATTCATTTTGTTGAAAGAATTATATTTTATTCCAGTTCAGCAATTAATTTTCTATTTTTCTACGTAGTCATCATTTCGATCTAAAAATGTTTCGAAACGTGGTATCAATTTTTGTCAAACCTTCCTCGAAGTGGAGCGTGCCCAAATTGGGGGAAGTAGGCGTTGACGGCAGCTGGCAATTCCGCGTCTTCCTGGAAGTCCCCCCCCCCCCCCCCCTGAAATCCCTTCATTTTCGGGTCCGATGGGACGAGGTCAGGGGAGTAGGGTGGGCGTGGAAAAACTTCCCATTTGAATTTTTTCAGCACGCAGTTGTTGGGCACCCACTTCTCTCGGAATCGTGCACTGTTTTGCGCCTGTTCAAGAAACTTGTACGCCACTTGCGAACTTTCTGCACACTGAGAACGTTTTCTCCGTAAGCACTGGTTAGTTCTTGGTGAATTTCATCACCAGTTTTGCCTTTTATCGTTAAAAAACGGATTACAGCCCGCACTTCAATTTTGGACACAGTGATCTTCGACATTGTTTTGTTGTCACGCGGGCCCAGGTTACAACATGATCTACGAAAAAATTCAGTGTTGCCAACAACAGGAGATCCCTCGAAGTTTCGGCTTTCCCCGTTCACATGGCGCCAAAATATTAATGAGCGAACCTTTTTTATTGCAAGCCCCTCGTACATACAAAAATAAAGAGTAAGTTTATTTAAAAAATAAAAAACTTGGCAAATGATTTCACAAAGGTTTAGCATTTTTGATTTAAACAATTGAAATTTACATTTCAAAATTTTCACCATAAATTAAATTACGAGACTTTTTCTGGTCGGGGGCCCTTCCTTAATCGATTGGGCATCGAAAACTTGGAAACTACCTGCCCATTTGTGGGAGGCAAGAAGTTGGGGCCAACTGGATCTCAAAGAACTGACGTTTTACATAAATTCCAAGGACTTTTAGGAGCCGCACAGGGAACGTGCATTGCAGATTTTGTATCTTAACACCTTGAAAGGTGCTACACGATTACAAAGGCTTATTATTGAAATAATAAACCAAAATGATTTTAAAACTACTACTTTTCACGCATAGATAAAAATGTACCTATACAAAGATGATGAATATACTAATGTACTTACCTCTTATTTATGTTACTTCAAGATAAGAATGCTGACGGAGCGTCGAAGTACTATACAGGGTGTCAAAGGAGTTATGCACAATCCGACTCCTACGTGTTCTACAACTCATTTCCAACCAAAAATGCCTCTTAGCAATTTTTTTGCCAGAGGCCTCGTTTCCGAGCTATTCGCGACTTGAGGTTTTTTCGTGTTTTCGATCTTAAGTCATTAAAACTGTCGTAACTCCCTCAATTTTGGAGATAGCTCAAATTTGATGACCCCGTTGGAAAGAGCGTTAAATTTTTTATCTATTTGATGTCGGAAAACTTTTTAAAATTGCATTGAAGATGTGCGATTGTTACACGAAATGGCAGTTTTGTCAAAATCTTAAAATCGCCTGTTTTTCATCTCGCCTAGAAACCTCATGAATGCTTGACGCAGAACTGTGCAGGCCAAGGTAAAACGTGTGCCAAAATGTCAACTTTCCAACGGTGTAGTCTTTTCGGTTTTTAAAAATATTTTTCATTCTCTTACACATAAAAAATCTTAAATCGCGAATAGCTCGGAAACGAGGTCTCTGCCAAAAAATTGCTAAGAGGCATTTTTGGTTGGAAATGAGTTGTAGAACACGTAAGAGTCGGATTGTGCATAACTCCTGGGACACCCTGTATAAGCGTCAGATGACATGCCCACTAAGTCAGTCTTCGCCCACAACTCCTCACGTTCACGACATGCGTACATTGCTTAATCTCCGTTAAAGCAAAAAATTGTTTTAACAAGGGCAAACTTAGGCCACAGTAGTTTAATGGTAATATTAAATGAACATATGAGTTATTCTATACGATAAATGTTGTTAGCTCGCCTTGAGAGAGATTTGCTCAAGTACACGTGCTACTATTGATCCAAAGAGGGTCACACTAGGTACTCACTCCATAAGTGATTTTAGCCCCCCTGTGGGGTTTTAACAACTACCATGGCGTAAATCTACCCAGTGAGGAAGTTAGCTGCCATTTGCAGCGCTTACTTGGCTAGGTTTCAGCGGGTCTCATATCATGTGTAAGAGGAATCTCTATTATATCACTGATTCACGGGTCAGATGGAAAATCGATGAACACAGAGATAATTTTCCATAATATTCATGTTCCTCTGCTTGAAACAAAGAAAGAACACGTTTTTAAAGGGTTGGGGGAGAGGGAGGGGAGAGTTTGGCCTGAGGGTAACCTCAACAACTGGTGGCATGGCAGTCAACGTGTTAAACAAAAAAGTTCTGATCTCCAAATTTTGACAAATACTTTTTATATGTTTGATACTGGAGTTAAGCTGAAATTTATACAGTGTTCAACAGAAACTGAAACTGTGATTTCCCAAATCAAGTGTTTTTCTAAATAAGAATCTAATGAAAAAGACTTCCGCTAAGTGAATCCTATAACTTCGAGAACAAACCAAGTTAAGAGGTTGGTAACATTACCTGTAAAACTGGATACCTTGGGGCTGGCTGTTACACGGAAGGTTATGAAAAAGATAATTTCTAACCAATCATCGATAGCCCGTGAACAATTCGCCGATGGTTCAAATGGAAGGGGTAGTAATAAGAAACTTTGAAATAATAAACGAAATCCGATTTTATGTAAGATACAAAAAAAAACTAAGGATATTCACAGGATGTTTGTAAGGATATTACATTTACACAATAAAAAATTGAACCGAAAACAAACGGTAACACACTCTCAAGTCTGGAATTGAAAGGAGATTAAACAAACATTAAAAAATTTCTAATTAAATACGCCGATTTTTGTCCTCACGTTTTCGAGTTCCGAAGAAACAGGTTTCTTAATTCCTGAAACATTGGAAAACTGTTTAGTAATAGCTGCATTGTTTAACAAGTATATTTGGTAATTAGTCACAAAACAAAGACATTATTACAATCATATATGTTATCACTAATAAGGAGGTTGGCCTTGAACAATTAGACAGGTACCTACTTATAATAATAATGAAAGTGATCAAATATGAAACATACGGTGTTCCCCAATTTTTCGATTCGATTTCTGAGAGCCTTCGAGACTTTGTCGTCGTGAGAGGAAATGTAAGAAACGACATGATGAAACGCTACACGGTACAGCACAGGGCACCACGCCTCCTTCACAACACCTGCAACAAAAAATATATTTTCAGTCTCCACTGTTTCGAATATCCACACTGTAAAACATTGAATAAAAACAAATAAAGTGCCCGATTCATGCAATCCACTGTTACACGGTTAATCGTGAAAAAAATATTCAATTTATTGCAATCACTGACAGAAAAAATATATTCAAGGCAGTGGCGTATATACGCAATATTTTCGAGGGGGGGGGGGGGGGGTCGAGAATACGGGGGGTCTGGGGAGTATCAAATCAGGTGTCTAAAATCACAAGTTTAACTATTTTAGCACTAAAAAAAGAATGATAGAAAAGTAGTTCTTTTCCCAGGGGAGAACATATTTTAGGCCTAAATAATATTCAGTTAATAACTTGGAAAGGTCTAACAAAATACATGACTATTAACATTATTTTTAAAAAAACTGCAATATTCTGAATGCAAGTGAATAGCATAAAATTTATGCTACATTCAACATTTAATGTTGAATAAACGAAAGTAACATCGCCTTTTAAAATTGCTGCCAGCAACCGGAGAATGCCCAGACACGTCGCTTGTTATTGCTGACGTGAAGCGGGAAGGAGCTACAATTATTGCAATGATGAGTTCTTTCTTTGTTGAGGTGGCAGTTCCCAGCCGTCCAGGTTAGTGTTTTCCACCCCAGGACCGAAAAATACAAGATTAATCTATATTTTCCAAATTTCGGGGGGGGGGGGGGGGGCCCCCCCCCCCCCCCCCCCCTTATATACGCCCCTGATTTAAGGTGACAAGAAGAAAATTGATTAACCTGTGGCCACAGCGTGTAGGTAAGTCATGAGCAGATCTGGATCAGTTTCGATTGGTTCCACGTAGTGCCTAATATCAATCTGTAACACACAACATACACACAAAAAATTAAATACTGAACTAAGGACCCTCATCGAGACAAGGTTAGATAACAATATTCGAAAGCTAAAGACTAATCACCGAGAATTTATTGCATTCTGATGTAATGATATCGTGTCCTAATTATCCCATCGGAAAACAAAAATATTAACCCTTTAACTACTAAACTAATTGATCCAGGTCAGTTTTTAATAATCTTACCGACAAGTCCACTGAACAATCTCGGACTTCATACATTATTTTCGGAGCGGATTAAAAAAAATTTATATTCTTACATTAAGACAAAAGTCCTTTCTACATATTATTATTAAGTAATCATGAACAAACTAAATTAGGGGCCAAGGTTATCTGAAATATATCATCATCTTGATAACGAATTTTTAAATGCCTATGAATACAATGTAAGGACCTATTATTGTGCATCAGCGTAACTGAACAGGGACAATCAACAATGAATGTGGTACTAAGTTACAAATCACGTACCTCGCGTTTCTAATTCAAGCTAATACAATTGAATCGTTCAGAAACAAATTGGAAAGCTGGTGATGTAGCCAGAACTTGAGTTTATGGATTGGTGATGTATTAAAAGATATGCTTCGAAAAAATAGAACATTTTGATAAATTGATAATGTCACCTTACTTCAGAAACAGAAGTTCGAAGGAGTCTCAGAATGGCTGCTTGCTCGCTCCAAATCATCTTTTTGTATTTAATATCGTGCTTTTGTGCTAATGGAACCAGAACATATCTCCCAAAAATAGTGTCACAATATGATACGCCAGCGTACTGCTCAACAAAATCTCTGTAACTGAACACACACCACAAGATCCAATGAAAATAAATTGAGATTGTACTACTGAGTCATTGTTTGGTGACTCTGCAAACCATTATGAAAAATTAACCGTGTGTCATTTATTTTACAAAAAACTAGCAGAAAACCCCTGTTTCGTACGAAACACAGATCACCTAATCGCAGCTCTAAGTATCTTCAAGGAGCTACATAAGAAATTTCAACTTCAAACGATTAATATGGTAGAAATTCACTTGAGGAGGCATACAAATGACGCCGAACTAAGCACCTTCAAGTATACTGCACACCGAATTTTAGCTTAATACGATTAATGTGTAGGAAATTTGCAATTTGCATTTCCAATCAATAAGAGCGCAAACGTAAATCATCCTACACACTTATCTATTTCTGCTGATCTAGTAATATTTCTTCTAATCCAAATATTTTACAACATTTCGATAAACTTTGAAGAAAAAACGTGCGGAGATTATGGTGAATTGAAATACCTATTTAAGTTCATCATAACAAAATAACAACAGGTTTTTGAACAAAATATTTCTGTTGCATTAAATCAGCTGGTTTGATACCCATAATTAATTACAGGATAGTTCCTATGCTCTCATTCAGACCCATGTTGTTTGCTCCTGTGAAAGGGACCAACGTGATCACATTCGAATCTTTGGAATGAAATGTATCATTAACAGATAAAAAAACACTATTCATATTAAAAAGGTATTCAAAATACTGTTGAAAAAATTGTAAAATTATTTGTAATCTTTCTTTCTAACAACCCTTCATTTTATTCTTCAGAGTGCCGAGGGGTTAGGGTCATGTTGTGTACACAGTAGAGTGATTTTTTAAAACAAATATCATAAGCGTCGTTGTATGGCTGGAGAATCAATTGAAAAGAAAAAAATCAAACTATTTCGAAACGTAAACGAAAGAATTCAGGGGGTTAAAAAGGTTCGTTTTCCCAAATGATGAACCAAAACCAAATCTTGGCAGTAGGTAACCTAAAACATCAGTTTCTGAATATTATTTTGTTAACACCACTTCGGTTGGTAAAATACTTTAGGGACACTTACAAATCGTAGAAAGAGTTGAGACCTGGTATGTCTTCATTGAAATTTAATTCGTCATACTTGCGTGTTATGTAAGATAGACTTAGACCTAATAAAGGTGTTACGTCCCTGAATAAGTCCGGTCCTGCAAATATTCGAGAATGGTGTTTCAGAATTGTCAATTGTTCTTAGTTTCTTAGAAAAAGATAAGTCAGAAAACTCATACAGAAATGAACTCACCAGCAAGATACACACAACACAATCTGCAAAACTTGGCAGCAGGTTTAATGTTGGACAAAAGGTCAGATGAAAACTCTTCCATAAGAATGAACCATTTTAGGCACATAGCGGCGGTTATCGAGGCGTTTTTATCTTTGCTGAAAATATTAGAGAAATCATTTTAAAAAAATGCGGTAAGATTGAAAGAATTGACAGAATGATATTGGATTTATTGAGAAATAATATCCTGCACAATATTCGCTTCATTAGGAAGCGCTCGTGCCTGTCAAAGGGGCGACATGATTCTAAAACGTTGCATTACACATATTATTATTTCTTAATTAGAATAGCTCTTCTGCGCTCTGATTTATGTACGTCAGACGTAGTCTATGGTACATAATCCAATCTTGGCGCCTTAATCTCCCCGTTCCCCTCCTGCGCATTTTAAAATCCCTCGATAACAATTACTGCAGTATACTTTGGAGACCTCATATCAAAAGTTTCCAGTCCAAAAAGTCATGAAGGGCTGCAAAATCAACAGGTTTTGGCAAAAGACCCGCGGGAGGAGTTTCGAGACGTATTTTAGAAAACCGTAGCCGATCAATTCCACACTTCAACAAAATCAATGGAACACAGAATTTGCACGACATAGACTCACCTACATGAAAATATTTCCATATTGTGAGGGTTATGCGTTAGTTATTTGGTTACTTGGTTGTTTATGTGAATTGTTTGAATGTTACTAATAAAAAGTTCAGTTCTGTGTTTGACTTCGTGCATGATTTCTCTTGTCGATTTAAAAACTAATACTCTTATAACAATTGGTGACAGCGGTGGGATATTTGATACATAGTGATGAACACAAGGTCCACCAGACGATCCCTCACTGATCTGATGGAGGGAGCTGCAGAATCCAGGGAATTGCAGCCTCAAGGAGTTGTAGGCGAGTCGGAAGACTTAGATGCTGCCGAAGTGCCGCCCTCTTCAGAGATGGTGCAGATTAATTTGCGGGAATTGATGGACATGTGGGCTGATGAAAGAAGTGCTAGTTTGGGGGACTTACGGATGCTCTTGCAGGAGCATTTGGAAGGGGTGCAGCAGTTACTGCAAAACCAAATAGAGGCCGTGAGGACTATGAGTGAAAAAGTTACGTTGGTCGGCGGACAGGAAGGCCTTGGCCGGGAGCTTATTGTACCAGTGCATGTGCAGGTTGGGAGGGTACCTGGGGAAAAGCTACCGATCACACATTACGCAGCAGAGTTGAAGATGGGGCTGGAGAAGGTGCATCAGATGGTACGGGAACGGCTGACCAAAGGGGCACTCCAAACAAAAAGGAGGTACGACGTGCGCAGCAGTGTCCCCAAATTCAAACCAGGGGACCTAGTTTGGTACTACCAGCCACGGAGGCGGCTCGGCGTTTGCCCAAAACTTCAATGGTCTTTCGGATCAGGACGCCCCAACGGAAATTGCGCGTTGTCCATTCTGACACCTTGTCTTCTTATGGGGGCGATCGAGACGAGCAAGGGGAAGAGAAGAAGGGGAGTGATGTGAGGGTTATGCGTTAGTTATTTGGTTACTTGGTTGTTTATGTGAATTGTTTGAATGTTACTAATAAAAAGTTCAGTTCTGTGTTTGACTTCGTGCATGATTTCTCTTGTCGATTTAAAAACTAATACTCTTATAACAATATTTTAAAACAATTCTTGACATTGTCTTCAGCTCATTCTTAACGAATTTTCGAGAAAAGACACACGATTTTTGTGTGCATTTCATAGTCTGCCTGAACTTTTCCTGGATGGTACTCTATGTATTGAACAACTACAAGTTTCTCGTCCACACCTGTCCATCTTTCTTTTCCACGAATTTTATTGTAAGTGATAGTGAAGCACTATCTGAAAAAATCCATCGTAATCCATCAGGTTTGGCAGTTTTTCTGCGACATGAGCTCATCGCATTTTCTATGAACCTGCGTAACTTTTTCAAATTCATAAAGTATTTTGAAACATGAAGAATTTGTTCCGAACCCGAGTTTAGATTCATTTGCAGCTTGAACAAATTATAACACTCCAATTTTCAGCTATCTAGGTTGGTGGGGAACGCCCCCACCAATTTATTACTGAGTCAAATTCTTTCGACTGAGGGAGTTTTCCCAGTGGAAATCTTGTTTTCGGAGAAAAAATGAATAAAAAATCAAATGAAAGTACATTGATACGTACCCTTCGCATTGGTGCAATCTCATAATTGGCAAGAATATCCAGTCAAAGGGAAACGCAGCTTGAGTGGAGTTGAGATGACCAGTTAATGTCGGTGGGGGCCAAGAGGGGATCAAGTAATCCAGCCCCAATTCCTTCATGTACAGAGTTTCTATGCTGGGTAAACTATTGAAAACATAAAAAACACAAGATGAATCAAAATTTCTAAGTGGACATCGAGAAACAGTGAAGTTAAGGTGGTGCACCAGTCATTATAAGGTTTGTTTTGACAAGAGGTTCAGAACCAGTTCAGAACCGAACACGCCCCTTTTTGGCTGTTTTGACACGCCAGAACTAGTTCTGAAAAATCTCGAACCTCTTGGTTCGCTGTTCGGACAAGGAGTTCAGAACCACTTAGAACTAGTTCAAGTGGTTCGAAGATTTTTGCCAGAACTTTTAGTCCGAGACATGCGCAGTAAACTTATCTCGTTATCAACGGTTATCATCTATTCCCGCCAAAATACGGCCTACTTCACCGTTGAGGTTGTCAAAACAAACTTTGTTTCAAGTATAAATTCCGAGGTTTACAACAATGTAAAGTTCGTCATCAAGTTCGAGAAGCTTTCATTTAAACGGAGGAAACTAAAGACAAACAGTTTGTGCATAAGCAGGGATGTACTCAATAATAGATAAGCGATTAATTCTTCCCAAATTACCTTCCATTGATGAGCAGAAGTACAGATAGAGAATCAGTCGTCAGAATCAAAAATACAGTCACAGACAGAAACAGTCAGAAAATAAAAAAAATTAGGTAGTCAAGTTGTTTTGATTTTTGTAGGAATATTTTTATGTGTTATTGTTGCTGTTGCCTCTTTTTTTGGTCTCGATGTCTGACGGAACCATGCGGGAAGGGGACGTTCAGGTTTTTGGTTCCAAACTAGTTGGAAAGCGTTCGGACAAGTAGAACGAATACCAAAAGTTCTCGGTGGTTCTATCCCTCCCCCTGTAGGTTCTGGTTCTATCCCGAACTGGTTCGGAACTTCTTGTCAAAACAAACCTATTGTAAACTATTCATTCATGCTATTGCTTAATAAGGTTGGTAGTATTGACCGTCCAACAATTTGCTTGAAATGTGCCTCAAAAATTGTGCTGTTCTATCCAGGTTTTTCCTTCTTAGAAGGAGAAAGTTAATCTCTCACGAATCAATAGTTTAGAATTTTAATGTTTCTTCCTTTCAAAAATAGTTACCTACTTAGTGAATTAACAAAAATATAAAATCATAAGGTAGTGTTGGTATTGAAGAGCTAAGAGTTTGGGCTCGCCAAACCACTCTAGTGGGAGTTGGTGTATTACTCACTGAGCCTCTAACAGTAAGAGAATACAATGAATTTTGCAAGAGTGCACAAACTCTCTCTAACACAAAAAAATAACGATTCTATACAACTAATTAATTATAGTTTCAATAGAAGAGAAGAATACGATTACTTACGATTCTATAGCTTGTTGTAAAAGGTCTCTCTTTCCAGTTAGTTGAGGACAGGACTCTTCTTCTAATTTCAGAAAGTCTAATCTTTCATTGATGTCATCAACTGAATATCTGAAATATAAGAGCGTCTTGGTAAAAGAGATTTTAATGCAAAGAAAGTTGTCTACGTTCACTGGTTTTTGTAGAATTTATTGATTTTACATACAAGTGTTTCAATTGTCAGCAAGAGGTCGTTATTTTGCGGAAACCTCAATGCAGCAATCCACCTTTTGCTCGATAAGACATAAAGAGCTTTAAGCTTTCTGTTATGAACTGAGTTTATAGTGAAATTGGAAAAGTTCATAAGCAACTAGGATTTGGAATTTAGATATAGGAAAGGTTGGCGTGAGATGAAAGTGAAGGAGAAGGTTGTACTACTGGAGGCGGAAAACTTTATACAAAGAAACTCGTAGCAACAGTAGCAGGAATAATATTAACCCGGTAAGAAGAGTATCAACCGTGAGTTAATATTTGGAGATATTAAGAACCGGGTAAGTAATTAAACAACCGTGACTTCCTAATTGGTGAGGTGTATTGAGAACCCGGTAAGTAATGAAAAAACCATGAGTTCCCAATTGGTTAGGTAGGAGTGTTCTTGGACCGGAAACTTTTGCCAGCTCCCGTGGGAAAGAAGGAAAGATATTCTCCAGCCGGTAAGTTATTCACAACCGTGAATTTTGAATATCTTGGGTAAGGAAAGAGAGAGTTGTTGGGAAAGTTTGTAGGATTGAGGAGAGACGTGAACACGTTGAATGAGGGTGAAAGAGTGGACAACCAAGCTTGCGGTGCAAGGGCTTCAGCCCGTGGGATTGACGTCATGTCACCTGACCACAACGGTCGTTTGGGACGGCGACGCTTCAGCACGCTTGGTTTTCCAAGCTCGTTTATTCGGTTGTACTATGTACAATGTGTTGGATTCACAACACTTTCATATTAGAACTAGACCGGGAATCTTAATAGTTTCATTTTGTTTACTTCGTTCGACACTGTGATATTTTGTTTGCTTATGCCATTGACAGCTAAAGCTTTTAACATTCCACGTCCTTACTTTCATCTGCCCCCTGCGAAATACACACTCGTGCATCACGGAAAACCCCCTGCAGTTTTTAGTATTGTAATAACTGCCCTAATCAACCTAGGAAGCTGAGATTTGGTTAACGTAACAATGTCATATCAAATGATATGGAATGACCCATCACGCGTAGATCTTCGTGAGCTATAATCAAGAATGATGATCTTGAGAGTGACTTTCCAACAAAACATGGCATTTTAGTACATGGCCAGACACGTAAGAAGACCCCAATGCATTGTCCTAGCAATCAGGAGTTACCTTCGACTGCTATTAAAGATTGAGATATTCCAATTATTACACTTGAACTTTGTGATAGATCTCAAGGTAGACACACTCTCTTGTTTGTGACTGGAATCGATACACAGCCCAATCGTTCACCAGACTAGTTATAATCTTTGTAAACGATATCCAGCAGATTTTTCACAAGCGTATTGAGGGATTATCTAAAGTCTTTCTTTTGATTAGATTGAGTGGTGGAGAATTTGGTGTCACTGGGAAGATGGTGAGAGTTCAGTAAAGTTTTACTCAATGTGATAAATGCTCGACAATTTCTTTCCCACGGTTCTTAGTCACAATTCGATTTGATTAATTGATATATTGAAGTTTGATACGATTTCGGATAGTGCTCTTCATCTCATTCCGAGCTGCCTATGGGATTTGGAATTTTCCGTTACACAATAGGATAAAATCATGAACTATTCACAACAGTGCGTAAATACCATACATAGAAATTATTGAATACAGTTACAGAATATTTCTAAAACAAAGTTAAGAAATATCTACAAAGTTTTGATGCTCTTACTATAAAAGTTCAGCGTAAAAACTCGTTTCAGGTAGCACATTTTACAAACATTTATGAGCGAGGACCCCTCCAGGGTAGGATCAAGCGAGGGAGGGAGGAAGAGACAAAAAGGGAGAGTAAGAAGGTGGGGAAAAGGTAATATTAAGCATTCATATTACAGTTACAAGGAACATGTAACGGAAGCTTAAGCTTACGTTAAGTATACATGGTTTTATTGCAGCAAAAGATGAGCTATCATTATCCAAATTAATGACTAACCTGAAATATTTCATGTTGAAAACCACGTTTGAAATCACTTCAGCCAATAAATGTTTATCACCTTCATGTACAACTGTGAGAAGTGTGTAAGCTAGACGATGCATAAACCTATGATGTTCGCCAAACTGAAATCACGTGGTTAGAGAATTAAGGTTTTGTGATAAGGCACACCAAAACCTATGAACTAATTGTAAAACATGTTAACAAAAATATACCTGACAAGATATTTTTTTATGCTCGGCTTAGGAAAATACAATCACTGTTGATCCAGGTATGGTAGTTAAAGAGTATTACTATTTTTAATGTCACATATTAAACGAAAAAAAAACTCTGTGTGTGTCTCTTCAAATAGATGAGAGACTAAGTGAAGGGGTTTTTAAGTGTAATACTTGGAAAGAGATTTTCATCCATTTTCTGGGATTCTATCCTATATTACAGGAGATCAGGTTCCGATTAGGCTTTCCTTGGCTTGGGACCTTTTTTGGAGTTACTTAGAATGAAGCTGACCACAAGAAACAAATATAACAGTAATCTTGGGTAACATCTTTGGCAATAGCAGCAGTCTTAGTGATAGTTTGTCAAGGTTATTTTAAGATAGGATGAACTCAATAATTAGAAAAACTAAAGTCCTTTTCTCTAAGAACTTCTAGCCCATTCGCAAAAATTAATGCTCTTTTAACTAGCCAAAACTAAAAGTAAGATACTAGAGTAATTAGAATTTAGTATCCTATCGTTATTTTGCATGCGATGGTTGCATTCCAATGGTAATTGGACAACAGATTGTCTTACTTCACTCAACCTTCGCTAATGAATAGTTATCAAATAATCAACCAACAACAAATAAACAACCATCGTAATCATGGGCGTCCAACTCGAAGCGATTGAAAAATATCCTAGTGCATCAGGCTGAACCAAAGGATGAGTCCTCAGTCATCACACTAAAACCGTTCTCATAACTGTTCCTACCTCACTGGTCCACTAGCACAATTTTTAGTTGAGCTCAAGAACATGAAAATCATAAATCCTTGCTACCTCAACAAAATTTCAACTCATTCCCTTTTCTTAAGAGAAGCCCAGAAAAAGCCTCTCAGCTACCGAAGCCAATTAATCACACTATGGGAATTTCCCCTACGAGTACTGCAGGGACTATTTCGCTGAGGTATTTTAATTAGATAAAATAAATATCTTACTTCTGATGAGGTGTACAAGTGAAGAATAGTTACAAGCAGACATAGTTCTTGCCTAGCGAACCAATGGCCAGATAAATTTCTGAAAGTACTGCTTTCCACCACTTCATGAAGATATAGAAATAGTTCTTCTTCACGGATAAGCATGTTGGTAAGCTGAAAGCATAACTTGAATTACATCAATTTGCAACATCGAAGTATAAGTATGAACTTATTGAATGCTTCATATGGAAACTCGAACTTCATGAGCAGACACTCCCTTCACTCAAACTTGACTCAGAATAGGGATTATCCATAGAGAATCATCCATGAGTCTTAAAAACTTGCGTTTATAGTTTGCATGAAAATAGAGTTCATTCCAAAACTTTTAACAACATTCACACCCTCCAACGACGAGTGGTTTGCTTTTTATTATTTTGTCCAAGTTCTGGCAAGCAGTGACACAAGCCAGGATGGTTCCACCAAAGCTCGATGCTGGAAACTTTGAGAAATCGTAGAATGAAGGTAACTCGTCGTTAAGAGTGTAGCTGGTTGAATGTTGAATAGCCTTACCTTCTTATTTTTTGATGCTCGTAAGAAGATGCATAAAGAATAAACGAACGGCAACGAACTACCAGGATGAAGAGTAGGAGGGGTTGACCCCAAACAAGGAAGATTGTCTGGATTCGAAGTAATCTCTCCTGAAATGAGCCACGAACACTTCCTGAAACACATACACAATTCAAATTCGATTAAAATGAAACCCTAAATGACTATTTTTAATCCATAATAAAGCGCAATATTACCGGAGTCGCTTGATGCTACGAGATACAGCTTGTTTTCTAAACAATTTCTCAACATTATCCTCAAAATTGGAGCAGTCCTGTAACAAAAATGAAAAAAATCAAATAACACATTTTTGGAGAAACACTCAATGAACTTCCGTGACATAATACTCGTATAATAAACCAAATAGATTCGAATGACAAACGAGATCAAGAGAGTGGGCATGATTTGGAAGTTAGTTTTTTGTTTGTTCTGAATGTAACAGAATGACCACATAATCCCTTTGATTTTGAATAGGTAGTTAAATCCTTCTCCTACTACCTCACCTTCCATGAGAACGTTAAAGACAAAACTCCTGTACAACAACTAAGCAATAAGTTCAATACACCAGAGACTATGTTTAAATCCTAGGAAGATGAATCTTCTTTTTCAAGTTTGATGATGCTGGTTTTGTTACGGAGAGCTGAACCAAATCATGTTGCGACAAAATAATTATTTGTGAATGAAAATTAATAGTAACTTTTCTAACAACCGACCAATTGTATTATTTGGAATTTTCTAAACACCCTGTAGGTGCAAAATGCTGCCTTATTTTCCAAACTTTTATCAAATTAAATAGGACTACAATCTACGGTTTAACGATATAAGAAGCAGTTGAAAATGAGTCATTGTCAGACAGTGCGCTTCGAATCTGTGTTTCTTTGAACGCGTTATTTACAATTCAGAAATTCAGAACAGATAACATGAGTAGAAGTACCTACTTCGAGCCTCAATAACCTTGCTACAAAGTTGGTCTGCTTTAGATGTTTCGAAACTTCTTTGTTTTATCCATAGTTAAAAATAATCTCCATAAAACAATTATTATAATATACCTTCTCGTCTCGTATTTTCTTTCAGTATAACATGGTAAAATTTGTGGTGGAAAGCATAATTAAATAGCACCAACCTAAGTAACCAAACTAATTTTCACACTTACTGAGCCACCTATTACAAGACAACTTCATTGCTTATCCCCTAATGCTCAATAAATTCCACTGGATTCCTTTAAGGAATCTAGGACAATCTTGATTCTATGAGAATGAATCATTCTTCATCCCCCACGGGAGAGAGGTATTCTTCAGTGAAAGCAGCATGAGAAAAATTAAAACCGAAGTTATGAGTACATGCGTTACAATCATTCTATACCCAGATCAAAGCTATGCATATCCTCATGTCAAGTCCAGTAAATAAATACATATAAATAAGCAAAGCACTTAGTAAATAAATAATGAAAAGAACACATGGGCATGCTCACGTACGAAGCTGTTGAAAGTTAAGCTGAACAACTGTAGCACAGCACCAGTGAGTTTTGAGGCTGAAAACTGAAGAAAAAAAATCAATTAATACGAATAATAATAACAACTACATGTATAACAATAATGAAATAAGGTATAATAATAATGAACTTGGGCAAATGTCACACAATTACATTACAGGATGCTTGAGAATTATCATAAGTTTCAGGGAGCTATAGTTAGCTGTAATTCAGAACAAGACAAAAGTTAAATGAATAAGATAAATCTTCTGTGTACATACATGGGGATCTGTGGACTCCGAATACTGGGTTATCCATTTCATACCACACTGACAAGCAAGCGGTAGTATCAACATAATTGAGTTGATATCAACTTTCGCCACAGCAGAAATGGTAGTTATAACAGCAGTAGCATGCTCAATGTCAGATTTAGAACTCGTCAAGTTGGTATATTCGAAATGAACAGTCAAAAGCTTTATTAAAATGGAATCGAATTCTCTGAAACATGTAATAACAAAAAACGAAATGTAACAACAATAAAAAAGACAGAAATACTTATCTACAAAAATTATAGTGACATGACTCAAATTATAGAGGCCACCAAAATGTAGCCTTTATTAAGGACTTTCCTGTGCACAGGATTGAAAGTTGTCTACCAAGTAGACTTGTTTTCTCTTATGGCAAATGACCATTATTCATTTCAAATTAAATGTTTTTTCCTTGAAGAATGTCGTTTACTTTCGGTGCAGCACTAGAAAATGCATCTGCAGCAAGGGTTTACACTAATTTCCCAACTGTTTCACACTAGTGCTCTTGTTTTTTTCCCACAGAGTGAAACAATGCAAATTGAAACTTTTAATACTACTTGAGGAACTATTTGAATTTGAAGAGAAGTATAGGAGATAATTTGTGACTAAATAAAGAGTACCTCATGTAAACTACATCGAAATCACTAAAGTCGATTTGGAAAATGTTGATAAACCCATCTCCAACTAGGAATCTCATGAACGGTTTTTCTAAAAAATGTTCAGTGTTCAAGAAAATATTTCTCTTCAGGAGGTTGACAAACTTTCACACTGTCAGAAGTAGGACGTTGTTTTTACGACTGTTACAAATCAAGAAAACAGTACCAAGAATATAAGACAGAAGTAAGAGGAAAATCCTGAGGGACTTACCTACTATAAAGAAGAAAATCACTTTCTCACCTTCACACAAAACGAACAGACGCTATGGTAGCTTCACATTTGAATTGAAGGCGAATGTCCTCACCTGACAGTAGTTTGGGAAATGACCGCTTGATTTTAAGTTGGTACTTAAATCAGCACAAGCTAGGTTTTGAAGAGGTTGGAAATGATCAGATGCAACACTCCCTGACGAACTTAAGATCAGCAGCAGTACGGGCGGCCCCCCAGCTGGAGCCCCTGAAACGTAGCAGTGGGATATTGGTTGGGACAGAGACAAGTGAGGTGAGTCCACTGGGATTGAACTGTCCATGGATATACTCTACCCAAAATGGTACCACGGGAGGAGGGAGCCCCAGCTGCCACCGATGCATCGCTAAAAGGCACAGCATCACCGGCCACTTGGGCAGAAGACGAAAGTCAGTTAACCCGGGGACCTCTCAAATAGCAACTTCACCAACTTCTCCATGTCCATGGATATAGGCGCTTGGGATAACCAAGAGCAGACGGAAAATCAAACTTCGTGGTCTTACTCTGGCAGGATCCCTACAGCAAGACTGCCAGCAAGTTGCTATGGTACTTGCGAAGTAGGCGCAGTTTCTGCTGTGGCTTGAGTGGAGCCTTGGTGATACCCTTGCCTGGCAACAATGGTGGTCACACCCATGAGGTCGATAGTAAGTTACTAACAAAGCTACAGAGCAGATCAGGCAGAGATGAAAAAAAAACACGCTCGTCCATCATACTCTCAGCTTGATAGGAAAAAGCAACGAGATTTACACGTGACCTCCCTGTGAGGACTCATTTAAGAGGTTAGATAATTTTACACCCATCTCAGATCAACCAATAGGTTAATTTAGTCTTTTTTGGCATTTGGCTTCAAGGTTTTGTGTCTTTTTTTACTTCGAAAAAGCCGAAGAGCATTTGCACATGAAAAGCACAAAGTATGCTTCAAATACGCATACAGTTTGAGAGAATCCAATGGCGATACGATTCATCGAAAAGCCATGAGCCAGCCCCTAGATATCATTAAAATTTCATTGGATCGGATATATTGGATAGTATGGGTGTAGGAAGGTATCTTATTGGCGTATGCACAAAACTATCGTTGCTCTGAATTTTGTGAAAATTATAGATCATCATGCAGACAAAAAACTACAAATATTCCTTGAAGCGCATGACAAAAAAGTAGAGAGCTCGCAAGGAGTAAATTAAGGACTGATTATACGTATGAGCCAGTGAAGAAAAGGGCAGTTAGGAATTCACCATCCTTGGAACCATTGATAATTCCTCGACTTATTCCTTTGAGAATTATTGAGAACCACCTTTTGCACTAACCTTACATTTTCAATAGCATTATTACGGCCAATTGCACGTTTTATATGGTCTGATAGATATGTAAGCTTTAAATCACTTACCAACTACATAAAACCTTTTAAAAAACATTAAACTTTCTTACCTGATGCTATCAACTGACAATTTGTAGCTAAGAAATGTTTGCCAAGTGTAGAAGCTTTCCAGCATCAAATGCATTGCCTCTGGGTGCCCTTCAGCTTTGTTCCTGAAAATATTCCATAAAGCAAATGGAACAACGGAAGAATAATTCAGATCAAACACGATGCTTGCAAGCATTAAAAACTAATTGTTTATTTGTTTGAAGCAACAAGAAAAAACGTAATATAAATCCATTTTGTAAAGTACTCAATAATAAAAACTAGTAGTTACTTTTTACAGCAAAATTCCAAACTCATATCTTACCCACAGATGAATTTAAAAAGAAAATCCAAAATTCCATAGTTTTCAATGATATTCTCAGCAAAAGTGTGAGACCGGGCAGCAAGTACTCTAAACAACTTGAGGGCCTCAGGGTAGTAAGATCCACTTTTATTCTCCACTACAAGAAAAAATAAACTATTAATTTTTTAATCAATAGAAAGAATATAAACATAAAGAATCAATAAATAGAGACCAAAAAGTTGATATGATACTTGAAACAGAGCACGGGGGAAAATCGCTAATTTGTACAACCCCATCGGGCATCACAATGAGGAAAAGTTTGAAATAATTCAATAAAAATCAAATCAGATATTTCAAAATAAACTATTTTGGATTTTATAACTGTATTCAATGCAAATAAAATACATTTTATCAATGAGGAATAAGTTTGAAGCCATAAACCTCACTTCAAAACAATGACAGCAATTTGGCCGCTCGCGAATTTCTGTAGTTTTCTTGTGGGAAATGCCATTTTCACGACTTTAAAGAGGAATCCAGGTTCTAAAAACTAATCGCCATAATTGAAATGTTACTTAATGTTTCAGACAAAATTGTTCATAGAAAAATATATGCATAATATAAGCAATACTAGAAAAATTATTTTCAACAATGAATAATTTCTCATTAAACAAATTAGTACTTTCTTAAATCGAATCATTTTTCAAATTTTAGATCAACAAAGAATCTTGAATGGAGTCTTATATTAGATTACGTTCTTCTTGCAGTGTTGGTTGTAATTCATACAATGCAGAGAATTAGATCTTTTGGTAGATAAATAGCTTCAGGTTTTCATTAATCAATTCAAATGACACGTTGTAAAGGTAATATCTTCTGGTGTTCTTCTTTACTTGCAGAGGGTTGTTGGACTGAAAAATCGTAATGCAGCCGCTTGCGCGCGGCAGATTGGCTCAACTGCAACCGTGCAAAGTTTAAGCGATGACTACCTAAGGCCTAGGCGACTGGAGGGACATCTTCTAGGCAATGTCTGGTCGAGGACAGCCAGATGAAGTCCAAAAAATTCCATTTGCCGACGCGAGTGGAGGAAGGTTAAAAAAACACACACTTGGTTGATAATTTACAATTAAAACGCAAGATTTTCATTTTGGTAGACGATTTTTTATCTTAACCCTCAAGCACTAGAATCAAAAAGCTCAAACATTGCTTGAAAATGACAAGTTTATGTGGGCATAATTTTTCATTGAAGACTCAGTGAACATTGTGAGTAATCCAAGTTTAAAAGTAGTGAAAATTGTTGCTAAGAGCAAAATAGAGATAAAATCATTAAAATTACCATTATGCTTACTTACCCAGCAACTTTCTAACTATTATGTTCAGGAGATCTGGCATAGAAAAAACAGCATTTGCTATTTCGTAGGAATGTCTACACATACGAGTAAGTGTTTTTAGCGACATCTTTATTTCAACAGGTTCAATGGTCAATTTATCAAAAATATATCTGAAAATACGAATAATATGATCATTTAGTGAATATGAAATTCAGCTAACTTTCAAAATCAAAGAACAAACAAATTACTGACAGTAATAGAGTGCAGTTAGTGTCACAATCCGCAAGATTATGCATTCATTCAAGAGTTCAGTGAAAAGCGAATGGACATGCTACAAGTTGACGCCTACTAAAGTATTTCATATCCTAAAATTTAAAAGTGGTTTCATGCAAAAAAGGGTAATTACCCTAGGAAAAAATATCGTCTTGTATGAACTGAAGAATGTACATACCTAAACCTTTCTAAAATATTAGTTCGCATCATTCCTCGAACAACATCTAACTTCAACAGTTCCGCGTCTTTGAGCTCATCTATTTCAGTTTGTTTCAAATCAATGACAACTCCAAGAGAGGGCTGCTGGAGTCCAAGGGGGGTGCCCATTAGAAGGTCGAGACTTAACTAAAGAAACCAAAAAATTAAGAATAATAATGCAAACGTGATCAAGTGAAAATAGAAGCACTCAAAATGGCCAGTTGCTGCACTATCCAAGTTCGACAAAATAATTCTTATCTCATTATGCTTTTATATTATCTCAAGTAATATTCACCTCGTCACCGTGGTTAACAATCAGATTGCAAATCGCACTTGCAGATGCCATCACGATTCGTTGAGAAGGATCGTCCAGTGAAAAACGAAGGAGTAAATAGACGTCAGCTTCCAATAGTACAGGGAGAATAGGTTCCAAAAAAGCTGATTCATATTTGGAAGCCTACAACAAAACCAGTTAGCAAGATTATGATAATATCAATTATTAATTAATATTAAATTATTTGTCTTTGATGAGATTGAACACTAGATACCAAATCTTGGCAGATCGCTACTATGACCAACTCATCAACTGGATGAAACGGCGCCGAATTCAGTGAAAATAATTTCTGCTTGGGTAGTATTGAAATAACTTGAAAAGTTATACGTTTTGAACTGATTCCAAAACTTGAACAATGGGATTAGACCGAAGGCGTTCGAATTCAAACTGACTTATCATGAATCTAATTAGCTAAAGCTACGTGCAGCAAAGGTTTTCAGACATCTAAATTGTTCATAAACTTCTAAAAGTAGCAGCATTTTTTTTTCGATTATTGGAATTTTTGAGAGTGTCATTGAAACGTACACCAATACATTTTGAGGAAAGGGGTTACAATTCTTCTTAGGTATTCATTAAGAATAGCAAATCAAAACCAAATCGCTTGGGGAGCAGGGAGAAGAAATTATGGAAACATAAGTTTTTGAGGCTTTAATCTAATGGCAGATGAGCAGCGCAAAGGATAAGGTATGTTTACACTTGTGCGTTTTCGTCGGTCAACTTTCAATCTGCGTCTTTCAACTTGCCTCATGATGATTGCCTTTGACGCATGCCCCAGAAGCAAGCGATTCCTGTCCACATTTGCCCGTCAGGTGTTTTTCAACCCTCGCGATGGAGTCATCAGAAGATGGGAGTTTACTACTTTTGATAAGTACGGCTTTTGTGGTGATTGAAGCAAAAAATCCATTTGGTGTCCAACTTGTACATTGCACCCAAAATGGACAATGCATCATTACACCAGATTTTGTTAGTGTACATTTTATCATTCACATTAAAGAGTAAGGCTGCAGCTCCACTGGCCGTAGTTGATCGCGCAGTAATTTTTGCGCGTTACACGCAACAGTTGGGTGGCTCCATGGGCAACAGAGAACCAACTGCAATCCGTCGCGCCACCATGGCTTCACTAGCAGTAGAAGTCAGTGTGGTAGATGTGACCGATGAACCATCATGCCACAAGTTACTGAGACGTGACCGACGCTGCAGTCTACAGCTAGTGGCAGCAAAATGTAGCAGTAGAATAGGACCGGTTCCATTTGCGCGCGACTCTACATTCTGTGGCACGCCGTCAAATGTTTCACGCTGCAGACTGTCGCTAGTGAAGCCACCTCCGTTTGTTTCCTGCCTTCTCATTTCTCTGACTTACCAACTGCACTTTGTAGCGCAATCAACTACCGCCAGTGGAGCCGCGGCCTAAAACAGGTAGTGTACTGTAATCCTCGTTGAATTCAAGCTTTTCCTTCGCATCAGATATTTTATAAACAATAAAAAACTTGAAGGCGGCACTTTTCCAATAGAAAACTCACGCGATATGAACGGTGTGACGCACATAAATCCAACCCTTGCGGTTCGGCGTGCGCTACCCCTTTCCCCATCGTTGAACACTCCCTTTCAGCTCAGATGAGGCAGGCCTCTTGGGATTCATCACGTGCGTCACACTTCGCATATGAAGCATACCTCTGATGAACAAAAGTTGCACAAGTGTAGACATACCTTTACACGCTTACATAGTTCTTTGAGCATCCCGTTCAAGGAGATGGAATGAAAAAGAATTAGGGGTTCCTTCTTCTCACAATAGAATGTTGTCACTCGACTCAGGTCCGATCCATAAGAACATTCTCAACATTGGAAAGACGGAAAATTAAATACTTGTTAGTACTCAGGTTTTTAAATTATTAAATTCTGTAACTATTTCCAATTGGTGACCCAAGTATGTATAGCCATTTTTAAATGTATCCAAACATACCTATTAGCAGGCATACCTTTGGTATGTGGTTCATTCCGATACTTTAGAATCACTATTATTAAGGGGAAATATGTTGGTCATACATTAGCCATTATATTGGAGAGCGATGTGAGGGCGATAACTCTCTGCTGTAACACAGCACTTCTGCTGAGTTGCAAGAGCTCCTGAAGCGTGTAGCCGGGACGCTCCTGTTCTTCACCATGGTTGTGCAAACCTCGAAGAACTCCTTCTCCTTCATCAGTGTACGGCAACAACTCACCTGGACCCGACAAGAGAAAACCAACAGTCATTAAACGCTTCTGCGTAGTCAAGGTAACAAAACTATAAATTATATTAAGGTTGTCAATACATAGCATCGTAGAAGGTTGAACTCTAAAAATCGACCATCTACCCAACTTTTCGTGGAAAATGGGGTATTAACACCGCTGGGTTCCTGAGTGTATCAAGGAAGCATCACCTCTGGATGTACAGTTCAGTTTTGGGTACCCGGTGATCCGCAAAGGAGGGTTATCTGACATAGAAATTTTCATGGTTTTTATGACTTTCAGAGGGTGTCGAACACGTTTACAATTTTGAGCTCACTACTTCAGTCCAACCGATGGTCCGATTTGTCCCCAATTGCGATGTTGTACTACGACGTCGAAACTTTTACCACGTTGTCTTTGGTAAGGATTAGCAGACCAGGACCCTCAGTTTTAATCATAACAATGGCAAAATAGTATTCAAATCTCTCCAATGCACTGCAGGACGTCGAAATTTGATAAAGAGCCTCTCTGGGATAACAAGAGACGAATGGCTGTACAGGCTCTGTCCTGGACAGCTGAACATTCTGGCTGATAACAACTTATTTTTTCACCAATTCTTGTGTATTGCTTCCTCTCTTCTGATTTATAAAATAAGCATAAGCATCACTTACTTATATTTTACCTATCTCTATTCGAAAAGTTGGCTTTTAATCAAGTTGTTAGAATCTCTCCCACCCCTGAATTAGAAAAAAAATGGTTCACCCATTTTTAGAATTTTTGAGGAAATACACATTTGATCAAATATCAGAGATATCTTGTCGCCTGAGACTTAACGGCTTTGTATCCCATGATACCCTTTTAACTGGATGATAAGACAGGCTTCCTTGAGGCTTTCTGCTGCTTCTGTATCAACTACTGTTTCGGACACATACTTCCTGTGGCTGCTCCAATTTGGACTCTTAATACAATGGAACTGTGATGGTTTACTTTGTGTGCAAAACATGTATAAAGCTAATCGCGGCGTGCAAAATAATTGATCCAAAGTTCAATGGATCAAGGAAAATTTAGAAGAAAAGTAAACTAAACTAACTGTAACTATCTGTTACTAAACATGCAATTACATATAGGCGTTAATAAACATGATATCATTAGCACTGTCGCAGAACCTTCAAAATTGAAGCGTGCCGGGAAAGGATGATTGGGTTGAGGTTTCACGGGAGGGAGCTCTCCAATCCACTTCAACTTATCGTCTTCGACAACGTCCATGTGAGGGTATTTGTGAGCAAAGTCTTTCACATCCTGGATTTCTTGAACATTGATTTCTGCTTCAGGTGCTGAAGAACTAGATGCTTCAGTAGCCATATTCTCAGCAGGTTGAGCACACGAACTGTGAAATGTAATTGAATGACTACTTAAGTAAAAAGGTGCACATTAAAATGCATTTATATATTATCCACTCCCCCCCCCCCCAAATCTTAGGCTACGTTTTGAGAATGCAAGATACCACTATATGTGACTAACCTTGAGTAAAATTGGAAGCTCTACCCAAGACGATAACAGTAAATCACTTCATACTTTTAGCTTATTTGCTCTGAAACCCCATATTTGCCCCACAAATTTGGAGGGATACGATTTTGTTTCATCCCTGAATGTGAATTGATCCCTGTCCCCATCCCTTACTATCCAACGCTTTCTAACTCGCAACCTTAAGAAATTACTAACGATATTTTGAAGATGTTTATATTCGATACGTAGTTGAAAGAATGATTGACATATTTACCAAGCGATCTGACTATTTGTCTTAAAGTTCACATTTTCATTTGGATTTAGTCTTGATCCACAATATTACGTTGTGGAACCCATAAAGCAGCTTAATCTTCCTTCAAGGAAAATGTCTCTCATGATTTTCATCTAACCAGAGGGTGGTACCTACTTTATTAGATAAAGTACAATTATTTTAAATAAATAACAGCGCTACTGAACCATTTTTTCTCAGGATTTACGTCCCAGGTTTAAATTCTGGTATCCTATAACAATTCACTCACACTTACATTTTCCCAGAACTTATCTGCAAATCGTAACTAAAAGAGGCATGACAGAACACAAACCTACTATCTGGAGTTTCCATGGGTTGATCAACAGCTCTCTGTTTCCTCCTGTTTTGCAAGAACTCGACTAATCCAGGATCGAGAGTAGAGATGAGTTTCCTCTTTTCTTCAAGAATTTCATCGGACGACATCCGGGACAACTTTAACAAATTATCTTGGTGGATTCGGTTAGCATCATCGCCTGACACAACGTAACTTTTGGTGCCTGAAACCAAACAACGAACATTGGTCATATTGCAGAACTAATTTCATACTCACACGTTGATCACTAAGTAACCAGCTCTGCTGGCAAACAATAATAGATTTTTCGGCAGACTCCGAAGCTTATCGAACAGCTCTAGGGACATATTGCCGTCTGAACCAATCAGTTATGGAGGTAATTATTATGAGTATTCTTTCCCTGCATGTAACAACTACCTCCACTGTCATCCTGACAGTAAAGTATCATACCAGGTGTTGAAGAGTCGCTCCTAACTGCTTTCCTTCAGTTGCGGTTAGAAGCACCTTTTAGTTTATTCATTTCCGCTAACAATTTGTCATCGACAAAGAAAACTAAAATGTCAAACAACTGAATTAACGAAGTTAATGAAACCCTTGTCAAACATCACATTTGGGGTCTAGTTGGGATTGAATTCTCAGTCGATCCTAAGAGGTGCTATCCAAGGGGTGAAATATTTGGAAATCAGAATATCGAAAACTTTTGAAATAACTAATGTTTTTCACGTTCGTTATTGATAGACGTCCCTTCAATGAATAGAATGAGCCCACCTAGAACAGTATACTTTGAATGAATCAAACGTTAACATGAATGGAAATCGCTTGCTATCATGTGAGGATAGAATCAGCTGATATAATAACAATTCAATTTTGTTTTCAAATGTTTCTCTTGAAATCGAGATTTTAAGAATTATTTTATACTTAATTCCGTTTGAAAATGCAACTTTCTCCTCTAATAAGGAGAGTAAAATCAAAATTGATTATACCGTTGGAAAGCTGTGATTCTGGCGCAGTTTTTTGGCTTACCTGGAGTTAAAAAAAAACTTTAGGAGGCATTTTTTGTTGTAAATTAGCTGCACAATTGACCCCTTGAAGGAATGAGACCTGTTTTCTAGATACCCTGTATGTTTGCGGACTAGTGAAGTATAGGTAGGTGTTTTATTTTATCTAGTTGAGTTTCAGTTGTTCTATTCGTGGATTTCTACGTCGTGTCCTTACACAGTACATAGCACAGTAGAAGATAATTTGACATCAGCTTTTGTTTCGTACATAGGAAATTTTAATGGTTGATGCCTACAAAGTTAAATTTAAGACGAAGTCATCCTTGAGACAACTAGAAGTCAATTACAAGTTAGGAAGACTCAGTGATCAGCTGAAGCCCTTGAGGCTAATTTTGTTCGCAATCTATCTAATGTGCTGAAATATAAATGTGGCTTCTAAAATGCAATTAGAAGACTAGAGAAGAATAGAAGACTAGGCAAATAGAAGACTAAGGCGCCGGGTTTAAAATATGTACCACGACTACGTTTAATATACATCGATAAGTGGTTGTTGTATAAGGGTTATTCTAATCATTTGGACACCAACCCTTCCAATTCTTTTTACTTATTACTTTTCCATTCCTTTTTTGCTAATCGTTAAAGAAATTCTCTAAAACGGTACCTCTTTCTGAAAAGTTCAAATTTCTGGAAATTTGTCATTAAATTGTCAAGTCAACTATACAATCGTCAATGTATAACAACTTGAAACATCTCTTTTCATGTTGCGCACCTGACCCACTCCCTCTAATAATTTATTAAATATTTGATAAAATTTTATTTTAATAAATTAAGTAAGTGTAAGTGGTGTGAGGGGACCTTTTACGACCCACATTTTCAAAAGTACAGTGGTTATTGCTACTTTATTGGTCGAAGAGCGTCATAAATGTATCTTTACAAAACTCAGCATATTTTTATTGAGATTTGAATTAAGCATTTAAAAGAATCATTCAGTTCGTAGCTGAATTGATAAAATGACTGTGCAATATAAATGATTTTACCAAAAGCTTCGTGTAAATCTTCAGCAGAAAAAGGTGAAGAGTTTTCAGTCTCTCGTTGTGCCATCATCCGTTGAGCAAACAAACTCTTCTTCTTACTTTGAGCCATTTTCGAAGGTTTTTTCGTTTTTCAATAATAAAGGGCACCACCGTCTACAAAATGAAACAGAACTTAGAAACTGAAGAAATCAAAAAGGTCAACAAATCAATAGGACATCTAATCATTTCTTTTAGGTATCAAGACGTTAACACCGACCATTCCGGTGACATTTTCATGGTAGAAATATAATATAAAAGTGTTTTTAATTCGCAGAGACACAAGTGTTAACACATTGTGATCTATACTTTACTAGAAGGATTGATGAATGATATTTTTTGTTTTTGAGATACGAGCGAAGCGAGCATCCAGACCAGCAAACTAGACAGAACACACATCGAAAGCGTGGACCTATATCAATAGGAGACATCGGGTTTTTAAATATGGCGACGGTCTTATCAGGAAGGGGTTACCTATTCTCGACTTCTACCAAAACTTGAGAATGTTCACGAATTGATTATCTCCTGAGCAACCCGTTTGGTGAAGATTGTTCAGTCTTAAAGTTTTGATTTTATGAATTGATGACCACAACAATATGGACTAAATGTTAGTACAAACTAAGCTACTAATGAGGTAGGTAATTCAAACTGAGTAAGAACCTACTTAAACTTTCTTTTGATAGGAATGGTACTTACCAACTTTGTTTCGCTTTATTTTTTGCTAAATTCTTTGTTTCTCTCAGTACACTATGAATTCCGTGATTCTTTTTAAGATTTGAGTGACACTTTTAACTAACTATGGAGTTACGCCTTGAATTGTTCTATAATGAACAAATTTGTCATTGTTGTTTGTCATAATATAATATATTATATTACCATTTATGATACTATAAAATATAACTCACTGAACAGGCAACACAACAGTCATAATCATAACAGCGTTAAGAGTTTATAACCTGAACTGCAACCTACTTCTTCTTCTTGTTCTCTTTCTGTTTTATGCGGTGGCCATGAAACTGGAACATTGTGACGGACATTGCGAATGTTGAATGTGTTTCTCATCCGATTATCCGTTTGGACGTTGGTATTTGTAATGGAACATTTTGGATGATTATTTTTGAGTCTTCGGTGTATTGGTCTACCGTATTTTAAGATGGGGAAGATAGTAATAATAAAACATAATAATAATATGTACATTTTGGTTTATTATTCAATAATAAACCATTGTAATCGCTCTTGAAAAAAATTCTAACCCCCCCTGAAAATTTCATGGTTTACGTTTCAAAGGGTGTAGAATCCGAATCTGCAATCAAAAATTTTCCGTCCGTCCGCTATACGCACGATTTCTCCTAAACGGCTGAAGCAAAAAAGCTGAAATTTTTAGGAAAAATCCATGTTGGTCCGACAACACCCCAAGTTCAGCCTCTCTCTCTTAATTCAAAGTGCCCTTTAAGGGTTGTCAAAGTTTTGTAAAATCCCTAAAAACCTCAAAAAAGGTCAAGGCGGCCTAAATTTGTACTCTTTTTGAAGAACACTCCACAAGGAATTGAATGAGCCCTTCCCCAGGTTCGTAGGTCAAACAATTCCCGATGTATGGCCCGATTTATAGTGCCAACATTGGCGTTATTTTGGTTTATTATTGTTTTTGTGTTGATATCAGTAACCTAGTGATATAGTAATGTGGATACTGGAGTGAACTCCTAAAAGGCTCTGTAGCCGATACACGGGTTGAAGCATTCTGCTAACCATAGAAAATAAATAAATAAAAAGCAGGGGAAATTACCTCAAAATTCAAATAGCAGACTGAAATGATTACCTTTCCTTCTTCTTCTAAGGAACTTCATGTATATTTTGGGCATTCCTGTCCAAATTCACTTGGATGAGTGTCTTTTGGGCCAAGCAATCGTAATCGTCGTGCAAAATTTACCGCCTGGTTTGGTAACACAAAACGCTGCAAATTCTTTCACTGGTGTTTATTATTCAATTGGCTTGCGTTCATGATTTGAATTTTTATACTATGCTTTGGAGTGTGCGTGTTTCACAGGTGATAGAGCGATTATTGAATTTCGGGAGGCACACAAATATGATCAACTGATCTATCCAAATAGGTATTTTGGTTGAGAACAGATTTACGTGCTCTATGCATACCTCCTGAAATTCAATAATCGCTCTATCACCTGTGAAACACGCACACTCCAAAGCTTAGTATAAATTCAAATTATGAACGCTAGCCAATCCAATAATAAACCCCAGTGAAAGAATTTGCAACATTTTTTCCTAAGTGTTCCAAAATTGAAATTGCCACCTACTCAAAATGTATGTTTCAGACCTTCCTGATTGTTCTGTTTCGTGTTTATCTGTCAGTCTGCGTATGTATCTGACCACCCTTGGATTGGATATAACTGTAGAACACACAAGATCAGATTTAGGTTCAATTCTGTGAGACTTGTGGGTTGGGAACAAGATGGTCCCCAGCATTTAGCTTGGTGACGATCTGAGAGAAGAGTGAGAGTGAGAGTGAGATTGTGAGTTCTGTGACACTGTGCCATCATCAGATACTGGATCTCATTTTCACTTCGACAGACATGATAACAAATATCTAGGTACTGTATCCACTAATTCATTCAGAACGCCTCACTGAAATGTCCTGGTAGGCATAAAAGTTCCACTACAAATGGGCCCAACCATCTTCAGAAGTCCGTACCATCAAATGGGAGGAAATCTTTTACTCAGAGTTCTGCTAGAATTTTGTCCGTACCTTTAAAATAAAAGGCCAATAATGAGTCTTTGGCCGATAATGAGGCCGATTTGGAGTCTTTGCAATATCATCTACCTACTTGCTTTAAAAATGTCTAAAATTCAGGTAAACACAGCACAATGAATTTTCTTCAAGTACCAACGTATATTGTTAAAGAGTAAGTGGGCGCTTATTCAAGTGTCTGTACAGATAATTTGACAGTAATTTGGAGGCAACTCTTCAACATCTGTAGAATTTAGGATTTGTTGGAGTAGACAATAATTTCTTAAGGTCGATCAATCTTGTTAATGAACTTTTCAAGATGAATCCGACTTTTCTTAAAGAAAATGTTGTTCATCAAAGAAAAGGGTGTTTCTGTGGAGAACGAAGAGTAGGTTCCTACAACATGTAGAATAACTTACAACACCTGTTCCATCGGGTTATACAGGGTGTCCCAGGAGTCATGCACAATCCGACTCCTACGTGTTCTACAACTCATTTCCAACCAAAAATGCCTCTTAGCAATTTTTTGTCAGAGGCCTCGTTTCCGAGCTATTTGCGATTCAAGATTTTTTCTGTATTTTCGATCTTATGTCATTAAAACTGTCATAACTCCCTCAATTTTGGAGATAGCTCAAATTTGATGACACTGTTGAAAAGAGCGTTAAATTTCCTATGTATTTGATGTCAGACAACTTTTTTAAAATTACATTGAAGATGTGCGATTGCTGCTTGAAACGGCAGTTTTGTCAAAATCTTGAAATCGCCTGTTTTTCATCTCGCCTAGAAACCCCATGAATGTTTGACGCAGAACTGTGCAGGCCTGGTAAAACGTGCGCCGAAATTACAGCTTTCCAACGGTGTAGTTGTTTTGGTTTTTAAAAATATTTTTAGTTAAGGAAATGGAGTTTAAATGCAGAAAAACTTGTGTTTTCTGTTAAAATTGAGGTTTTTCCAAAAGTCTTGAAGATGAATGAGACTCATCGCAGTCGGAAATGAGTTGTAGAACACGTAGGAGTCGGATTGTGCATAAGTCCTGGGACACCCTGTAACACTAAAAAATAACTAATGTTTGAAAATTGGGAAAGCTACGGAGGAGGCATTGTCTTGGTCAGGGGCTAGGATATGCAATGACCCGCACGACCGCCCGGTCTTGAAGGAGGGGTTGCTTTGTGCGCCGTGTATTATCAACTCCAATCTGATTTTTCCGTAGCATTAGGTGTTGCAACGTTGATAATTTGTTGTTTCTGACCAATTTCAGTTTTAGTAACATGTTTATTGACTCGAACATGTTATCCAGTTGTTGGACAACGGTAAGATATTGTGGTTTAAATCGAGTTCATATAAAGAGTTAGAGTTTAAACAAGATTGTTAAGGTTTAAATTAAAAAATAAATATTTAAAAATGAAAAATGAAAATGAATTTAATTATTATTATTACTGCCATTTCGAGCAGCAATTGCACATCTTCAATGTAATCAAAAAAAGTTTTCTGACATCAAATAGATGGAAAATTTAACGCTCTTTCCAACGGTGTCATCAAATATGAGCTATCTCCAAAATTGAGGGAGTTATGACGGTTTTAATGACATGAGATCGAAAACACGAAAAAAATCTGAAATCGCGAATAGCTCGGAAACGATTCCTCCGGCAAAAAATTACTAGGATGCATTTTTGGTCGGAAATGAGTTGTAGAACACGTAGGAGTCGGATTGTGCATAACTCCTGGGACACCCTGTATAAAGCAGCTCCCTTCGATCTAATTTAAGTATGAGTAAAAAAAAAATAAAAAGTTCATGTTTGTTACTGATGATGACCTAACCGTCGAAATCGATTCAACAGTGTAACTCTTTACTTTCGTGGAAATAAAGACAACGTTCTATCTTACTCCGTTTTTATTTGAAATGGGTTTCCACAACTTCGTCGCGAGTGACTTAGTCCGTACGAGCAATAAAGTTGTAAAGATAGTGAAAAACGTACAAGGTTAACTGAGTAGGGTCTCTCAATACAGGAATTATAGATAACTGTTCTTGTGATAGTCAGTTACAGATTACCAATCGAATTCGTACGGTATCTGTCAGGAAGTAACTTATACTTACGGAAACGTTTTTAAATGAATCCGATCATCTGATTCATTTGAAATCTTCAGAAGAAAGATGTTTACGTAATTGGTCAAACTTCCTAAAAATTCGTTGTGACATTTTATAGACTGAAGTAAATGTAATTACTTGAGAAGAAAGGTGATTAGAAATTATAGTTGGCGTGTGACTGCAAGCCGGAAAATGTAAGGGCTATAGTTTCACAATTCCAGCCCCTCCCCCCCCCCCCCCCAAGTAGGCAAAAATATGTCAGGCATCAGGGAATTAATAAGGTGAAAATATAAAGAGCATGGGCACATTCCCGCACAGCGTACCGCCAGTTCGATCATGATGAAATTCATTGAGACCTTGAGGGGTGTTGTGTGTATAATCCACATTAAATCAAAGTTGAGAAAGGTATACCTGTTTCAAGAATTTGACGTTAGCGCATTCGCAGAACGTTTCATATTGAGATGAAATTCCTATAGGATCTCAAGAGACCTTATCCGCAAAATAAGAGCTAAAAAGCTATAAGAGCTTTTGGGGTCCTTAATCCCTCAAAATATGAGCTAAATTCATCCAAAATTGTGGAAGCTATGGCTTTGACAAGGAAATGCGGACAGGCAGACAGACAGACCGACATACACGGAACCAAATTTGTTCAGTAGGCTATGAAACGCACAATGCTAGTGGAACTTTTGAATGCGAACATCAGAAATGTTTTGGCTCCCGGAGGTGAACACAAGGCTCCCCCTGCTTCGCAGACTCAGAAGCAAGAAATAGGAATTTCTCAAGTGAGAAAAGAAGAGGAATAAATAAAGAATTTCAGAACTTTGTTACAAATAATCCAACCCCAATAATCCAACAAATAAAATATATTAAATATCTAGGAGTTCTGTTTGATGAAACGACATCCTGGGAAGCACACACTGATGAGGTAAATAATCAACTTAGAAAACTGATTCCCATTTTCTACGAACTAAAAAATATTTTGAATAAAATACCAAGGTGCTTGTCTACAACGCGTTAGCTCAATCACTGATTAACTACGGAATTGTAGCATGGGGAAATGCTTACGCAAACAAAATACAAAATGTAGCACAAACGCAGAAATTACTTATAAAAATCCTATTCAACAAGCCACATTATACAGAGTACAGTTATCCTACAGAGAAACTATTTTCAGAAACTAAAATTTTAACTATAAAAGAACTTTTAGAAAAAACATCAATAACAATAGCATATAATATCTCGTAACAGGAAAATTTGAGAGAACCACAAATAGTACCAGGTCTGGTAATAAAATAATATTAACACTACCAAAGAAGAATACAACGGCAGGCATAAAATGTTACGATTACACCGGTGTAAAATTTTTCAGTAATCGCTGTTTTGAGGAAGATATACTTAAGTTAAGTCTAGAACAATTCAAATTCAAGGTTAAAAAATTATTTGCTAAATAGGAGCTAAGTTGCTTAATTTAATATATTCAGAGGTGTGTAAACTTTACTTTGTCCCAATATTGTCAATTAGTTCTAAGTTTAGGAAGTTGCACTTTAGTTAGTTTGCAGGAAATGGTGTAGATTATTACGGCGCTTCGACTCCTCCCCGCGTCACAAGTATTTGCTTACTTAGTGCGGGGAGTAGCACGAGAAAGCTGACTTTTGGTCAATAAATGTATCTATTTCACTTTTGTAATGTGTGTAAATTAAAAAAAAAAAAATGTTATAAAATTAGAGTGGTTACCTTTGTCGAAGGTGCATAGAAAAATATAAAGTGAAATATATAATAATATTAATAAACCTCTAGTAGAGATTCGTTTGTTATTTCACAAACTTATTGTATAATAAACGAAAGACCAAAGCGGGAAACAGTAAGAAGTTCGTAAGTAGCATCGGGTCATCGCATTCTACCGACCAGCATTGGACGAGCACGACTATCCCTAAACGAGCGTTCGTGGCCTACGAGGTGGCTCTCCAGCCTCTACCCGTCCATTCTTCTCAAAACCTTACGCAACGGTTGATTGTTTTAAATTTCATCATTTTGAAATTATAGGGCTTGATAAATGCGACTTATTGTTTCTTGAGGTAAGGATTAAATTGACCAATTGAGTTTCGTGATGACATTTCGCAAAAAGGAATGAAAATGCCAAGCGCAATTGTCGATAATAGTCACTTGGCGCTAATAATGGTTAGTAAAAAAATAGGGGTTCTCATTTGAAATAAGGAAGTTAGTGTAAACTGCGCACACTGCGCACCTGCGCAAAAGTGCGCACACGTAATTTGTTGAATCTTTGTTAAAAATCATTGGACACGTATTTCTTGGATTTTCAAATATACTGTCTGTATTGAAAATAAAAGTGGTGTTCATGTTAGGTGTACCACCCTGTATAATATCTCGCGTCACCCATCCCTCGTTCCACTTCAGCATGACGTTTTTCGGCTAGTTAGTCCATGGCTAAAGCATGTTCCATGCTAAAAACGAAAAACTAAAGAAAACAAAAGTGGGGAGGACGCCCAGGTTTCCCCGACGCTGGCCCCTGGGATTCGGGGTATTGAGGAAAACGGAGGAGGGAGAGAGGGTTGGAAGGAGCAATAGATGACCAGTAGTTTAAGTAAGCCTTGGACGAGGCGGGTGTTGATACCACGAAGTACTCCTGACGAGAATATAAATGTTGTGTAGAGAAATTAGGATTTTAGGAAGAGGGGATGTTTTCATGGAACACCCTTTAAGGCCGGGACACACCCGTCCTACACTTTTCCGATCCAGATCCGGTCATGCAGTCGGACGGGTGTCGGAGAGGGCAATGTATTCGAGCTTGAAACCCTGTGGTTCACACTTTTCCGACACACGACCGATCCCACTCCCGTCCGACTCCGATTTCGCTTCCGATCCTGCACCTGAATCGGAATCTATTCGTTGTCCAGCTTGCGGGAAGGGTGCAGGACGGCCGTGCTCTCATTTTCCAAGCTCTAGTGAATTTGTTCGTGCAGTTTTGGGGTGGTTTTTCCAAACTAAAATAAAATAACAACGTCTATCAAACCGGGGGAGCTAATTGAGTGTGTGAGGGAATATCCGGTACTGTACGACCAAACCTTTTATTACTTTTGCTTCCAACAAGTTGAAAATAGACATAAAAATTGAAATAAAATATTGATAGAACTTGGTTTCATCGTCCAAAAGATGAGGTAGCAATGTTGAAAACTCTCCTTATTCAGGTCTGCTTTTCCAGGCAGCGTGCACCCAGAATCTACATTTATTTTGGTTCTTCGTCACCAAACACCTTCCATTCTCTTCACCTTCCTCATCGAGTGCAAGTGCCACCATGGCCAAATCCGTGTTGCTAAAATTCTTCAACATTTTCCTTCACAGTCACAGGACACTGTTAACATTCGAGAGGCGACTGGCGGTCGGAGACCCAAGTGTGCCCATCCCTTTCCGATCCCGCACCGTTCCGATTTTCGGGGCAAGATTGTCCCGGCCTTTAACTGCTACGGTACTGATTCATTCCTGCATCGAGTTTGTGTGATAATATGCGCTCTAATATATCTAATAGTTCTAATACGATTTAACAACAGCTCGCCGATCGTTGTTTCAAACACAAAGGTTGTGTAATACACATATACGCTAAGGCGCTATGCTAGTACCGACAAGCCACGAACCTGCTACATGGCTACTCGTGCGTTGACGCTTGACACTCCAAGTTCACTCCATTAGGATCGTTGGAAGGAGAGTAGGCGCAAGGGGAGTCCGAGGTTGGGTTGCATGCCACGTGGGTAGCAGAGCGTACGGCGGGACCTTTAATTACAATAGATCAAGTAGGTACAGACAACATTGCGATAAGTCTAGTCGATGGCCTCTTTCATAAGTGGAGTTATTGTTCTTGGGAGACCTTATGTCCTTGGCGATCGCTACAACCTGGTTAGAACCCCCCCGGGCAGAAGCTTCTTTTCTCATTCACTGAGAGTTGATTTGTAGTCTGCGTGAAGTCGTGCAAACGCACACTGTTACCATTTAGGCTTTACCTGTTGTAAAATCGGAGAACATTAATTCAACGGTTGTATTGTCTAGGTCTATGATGCACATATTATCTCCCTCAAGCTGATTTGAGGAGCGTTAATTACGCTATCATCTAATTCAGCTTCAGTCCTCAATAATGTATGTATATTTTGACAGTTTTTAGACGCACCTAGCCATTTAGTCTTATGGAAAGGTGGATAAATGAAGGCTGTTTCTCATGATTGTTATTGCAAATGCTTAATGAATAATGGTACTCACTCAATTGATTATAGTCCAATGTCTTTTCGTTTATCTCATTATTTTTTAGCGGACTGTGATACTCCAGCAGGAGTGTGACGATGGAATTCTGATGGGCCTTGATGATTTACAGGTAGGTACACTGACCCAATCACTTGGAGATGGAAGATTGGACACCAATGAGCGTAGTATCGTCAAAATATATACAATTAAGCCGACGAAGGTATTAAAGAAAACGGTTATGTTAAAATTTAAAATAAACTCTTAGATAAAGCTGCTTTGTCATTTAAGGCCAAATTTAATAGTCAGTTCAAGCCTTCTTAGAGCTAGAAGCGGAGCCGTGGATTGGGAAACTTTCTAAGATCAAGAATGTATAAATGAATTACATATAAATACGTAATTAAAAGTTCTTAATCTCAGTCAAAAGTTATTACTTCCACCTTTCCCTCTATTATTTGCTCGGTAGACTTGGAATTTGTACGAGCCCCTCTGTCCTTACATCCTCTCAAACTAAGGAGTGTGAGGAAGCAGAAAACTCGGGAAAACGAATAATTTCCTAATAATTAATAAGAGTATCAGCATTCTGAGCGAGGCAATATTTGAGGGCATATTATAAACGTTTCTAGTTCCGTAGGTTCGACACTTCGAGCTACACACAAGGCTTAGGTTCTTGTTTATTTTTATTTTGGATGCGAATGAATTCAATTCTTCGAAGGAAGGGGGTCATGTCACTTTCGCCCTTGGTTGAGAGGATTGGGCACGCAACGAAGCAAATAACTTTCTGAAAAGAGTAACTGACGTAGCATTTCGTTACAAGGATATCTCGTTCTGCATCGCAGTACATACATACACAATATCACTCCACATCAGTACAAAATATAAACGTCTATTCCATTTAGAAATGAACCAAGGGCGGTCCCAGGGGGGGGGGGGGGGGGCAAGGGGGTCATGACCCCCCAAAAATTTTAATTTTATGGTTTTTGATAAGCTTATTTTGCAAACACACTTTTTTCTTCCTCTGTTTTCTGTTAATTTTAACCCGGATTAAAAACCGTCAAGTGAAGTGATTAAATATGAATTAAACTGAGTCTTTAAGTAAGGACTTGGCTTTGGTTTGATAAAAAAATGTATTATGTTTTCTAACAATGACCCCCCCCCCCCCCCCAAATGTAAGCCTAGAACTGCCACTGAAATGAACTCCCAAACAGGTTTGCGATGAATTTGGAAAATAAATGAAACAGAAGTCTGCAATCAATATGCAATGAAATCCATAACTGATTGAGGTGCTTTCGAAACCTCCAATCTGATCAGTAATCCTGTACCTTGAATAAGAAGGTAATTCGTCAAGTTGAGAATACTTTCTTGCTTAAAGCAAACAAGGCAAGATCGTCGAAATAGTTCATTTCCACAAGAAACCGAAATCGGTCAGCAGGTGTTAATTCTGACGTCCTTCGATGGGATTCAGACCAAAATATCGTTCTTTCCCCAAAAACTCTACCATCCACAAAGAAAGGGCAACACCTTTCGAGATTGACTTCTAGATGCCTAGATGTTTTCAATGACTTAATCCAAAATATAACTCGGAAAACAACAACTTTTGTAGCCCTCTGTAATCTTAAAGCAAGCATCAAAACTTATCGCTCATGAAGCCCAGAATGCCCAACAACGTTTTATTTCAAATCTTCAACTATGTTACGTTGAAAAGCCTTGCTGGTCGTAGAGCTTATAATGCCGATTATCTTGTATCTCATTTTGTTCGATTAAGAACTTTGATCTAATTTTGAAACATATTCCAGATCTTTTAAATCTGAATAGGGAAGGGGTAATAGTGAAACCCCACTATTTTGATCTGTATTTTTATTTTATTATTACGATATATATTTTTTTAGATCAAAATTTTCATCTAACAAACCTCTTTTACGCAATAAACTTCAAAAATGTTGACTTTGATGTCGGGAAAGGGGTTGGAAAGGGTAGTGGCCAAAGGGTAGTCCATTCAAACGCTCTCATTGGAGAGAGTAATACTGAGTTCACTACCAAAATTGGCCATTATCATTCATAAAATAGTGGACAAAATAAATGGAACCAAGAAGATGTAAGTCGATTTCACCAACAAAAGCATCGGCTATGTTCCCGTTCATCTCAACGGTAAAGTGATTGCTAAGTGAGTGCTAACAAAGGCAAATTACTTGGTATGACGCTTGATGGCCCATGGAAAGCTCATGTCAAGAGAAATAAGGGAGAACTCCTTACAGACAGAAAATGTATTGGCTAATGGGGAGGCAGTCGAAGCTGTCAATCCAAAACTTATGAGGGTCAGCTGTGGGGCTGTACACCTCAATCAAACCGAGAAATCATCCAAAGATTTCAAAACAATGTGCTGAGAAATATCGACACGGCACGAACGTCTTCATCACGAGCGGCAGATCGAAACAATAGACGATGCTATAGAGCGGGTTATATCTCACGTCAACGAGGAAACTGTCCGACTCTTAGACGGAATTGATATCGTCAAAAAACTAAAACGAACCAAACCATTTGACCTCGCTCACTGGTGAAGAGGTGAAGTGAAACAATTATCGTAACCAATAAAACTCTGTAATGTATCTTAGCTTTGAATATTTATCCATATTTTCAAAATAATATTGTTAATAGAGAACAAACGGAAGAACTGGTTGAGTTTTGATAAAAATATTGTTAGTGCAACAAAGAACTTGAAAAAGAAATGAAATAAATTGTCTGGCTTTAATTACCATGAAACTTCCAATGATTTGAATTTAATATTAATTTAAAAGAGCTGACGTTATTACTGTTATAAAACGGTGAGTACCCAGGTAGGTCCCATGAAAGTTGTTTCGCAGGGAAAACGGTTTGACATTCTAACTATCCCTTCCGGCAAACCGTGGAACCCTTTCAATGTGTTGAGGGATCACAAGCGTGATATGCCCACTCTCCCGTCACGTTTACTTTGAATAATTAAATAGGGCGGTTTGTTCGATGAAGCAGCCGTGAAGCTTTTTCGTGGCGAGCCCTTCGGGGCATTCGGCCGTTGAGCGGTCTGGAGCGTCAGGATTCTTCAACATCAACATGCAAACTTCACCTTCTGGTCGGATCCTTCCACAGTTAAGTAAGTGGGTGTCACTGAGCTATTAAAAGGGATTTGAGTTGAAGAGAGTGTGCCAATTTCTGGGGTGAAGGCAAGGGAATGGGATTCTAGCAGAGGATCTTTATACGTCACTGCCCCTAAGAGCTGATGTACACAGTAATCATAGTTAGCATGTTCTGAATGTAAACTTGGGACTCGCTGAGCACACTCAGCCTATCGGGATGGAAACCTCTTAAGTAATTCGTCTCTTGTTATCTCAGATAGGCTCCTATCAGTCTTATAGCCGTGTCAACTTCCATTTTGGTTCATTATTCAATAATGAACCATTGTAATCGCTCTTGAAAAAAAATTCTAACCTCCCCTGAATTCTAATTTCCTGGTCAAAGGGTGTGGAACCCAAATCTGCAATAAAAACATTTTCCGTCCGTCCGCCGTGCGCCGTACGCGCGATTTTCCCCAAACGGCTGGAGCAAAAAAATCTGAAATTTTCTGGAAAAATCCATGTTGGTCCGACAACGCCCCGAATCTTTAGCCAGCTCTCTCACTTAATTTAAAGTGCCCTTTAAGGGTTGTCAAAGTTTTGTAAAATCCTTAAAAACCACCCGAAAAAAGTCAAGGCGGCCTAAATTTGGACTTTTTTTGAAAAACTTTCCATGAGGAATCGAATGAGCCCCTCCCCAGGGCCGTAGCTCAAACCATTCCCGACGTATGGCCCGATTTATGGTGACAACATTTGCATCCACATTCACTACATCATTAGGTTTCTGCGATCAAAACGAAAACAACAGCGTTTTTGTTTTTTGTTTTGATCGCAGCAAACTAGTGATGTAGTGAATGTGAATACTGGAGTGAACTCCTAAAAGGTTTTATAGCCGATACACGGGTTGAAGCATTCTGATATGCATGCTCCGTCTTACTAAATTTAAAATTTTCAAACATAATATTTTTCCATTGTAATCGCTCTTAAAAAAAAAAAAAAAACGCTGCAAATTCTTTCACTGAGGTTTATTATTAAATAATTCATGATATGAGTTTCTACTAAGCTCTGGAGTGTGCGTGTTCCACACGTGATGGAGCGATTGTTGAATTTCAGGAGGCACACAAATATGATCAACTGATCAATCCAAATAGGTATTTTGGTTGAGAACCGATTTAAGTGCTCTATGCATATCTCCTGAAATTCAATAATCGCTCTATCACCTGTGAAACACGCACACTCCAAAGCTTAGTAGAAATTCAAATCATGAATCATTGAATAATAAACCCCAGTGAAAGAATTTGCAGCGTTTTCATTCAAGGTCAACCGGTGATGGTCCTCTCAAACGCCTGTTAACAGGTCCACGTTTTGCAGAAAACGTTTGACTCAAAGGCTTATGTTCCTCGAGACTGCGCATTACATATATACAAAGGAATCTAATGGCACCAGGGAATTTTGAAAAAAAAAACCGGTTATCAATAATGAAGGAAGTGAAAAATTAAAGGGTTAGCAGGTTGAGAGATGGGTATTGAAAAACCTCCGCACTCATATGTTCAAGTTTTATTTTATTTTTTTTCATCAATATTATAATTGATGGAAAATACAGTTTGAATAACTAACTGAACATGAATTACTTTTTATTCGTTAGACATTATTGTGTGTAGGGGTACAAATATTGATCCCATTACTGGTAAGATGGTAAAAAATCGTCTATTAGATCTATTTATTCCAATGACTAGTAGTTAATTGTATCTAATGCACCTAATTGTAGATAACGCAAATCATGATCAATCATTGGTTTTTCTTAAACATTTTCAATTCATTAAACGGAAAACTTTGGATCTGAGAAAATATATGGTTCTTTTCGTTCTCTCTAGTTGTGCAATACGTAAGCCTTGTTGTAATTCCAATCCTACAGCAGTTGGAGACTAGTCTTCACGTGCAAATATTCAACATTGTCAGTTTCCGACATGAATAAAAAGGTTAAAGGGCTTGTGTGGATTCGGAATGTCTATCCTTGAGTTAGGATTGGAACTATATCTCTGCAGAATATGGGGTTTAAGTTACAACAAACCATTTTAAAGTGCCATCAGTCAATAAGTGAACCCTTCTTAAAAACAGTCTGCAACTCTAGCTCTTTATGAGATCGCACACTCCGATACTACCTGGATTCAGCCCACCTGAGATTTTAATGAGGAGAAGGATGAAAAAATGCGTTACTGTTTCACGAAAACGACTTTAATACTTCAATAACGAGCAATCGATCATAAGTGCTTCACTTTCAAATTTTGATCATGAATAGTCAAGCATTAGACTTTCAGGAAATAGGATTAATGTGGCTGTTGTTGACAAGTTGAGAACTTCAATAAGCAGCCTCAGAAAGGAAACAAGCTTGAATGTTGATGTATATCAATGTTCATCAATGTATACCAAGAGAGTGTATAGTGAAATAAGGAGAAAGCGACCATGGTCAAAGAAATAGCTCTTAGATATTCTATCTAGGAGGTACAAATATACATCTTTTGGCTAGAACCCTTTGATAACCCATATAGTGTTCATTAAAAAATGGAAGCCCAGTTTTTGAAACAATTTGTTGGAAGGAACATTGTCACGTATTACATGTAAAAACACGTCATCACCCCTTTTCGCTATTTCTCGACTTATCGCTTTAACTACTACACTGCCATAACCTTTCTTCTTAAATCGATCTTTTGTCTGAAGAGCTCCTATGGAACCGTAAAACCAATGAAGTGCCCAAGCCAACAGTTCGTGGGTTTGAGAGTCAAACAACCCGATTCCGAAGTTAACCCGTATCATAGACGATATGAGGTCTACAGATCCGTCATATCGATGAGGCCAAAATTCATCAACTTCCTTAGCATGTGCTTCGTTCAAGAAAGATATGTATGTGCCTTTAGGTGCCCTGAAAAAGTGGAATTTGCTTATTTACATACTTAACATAAATATTACATTTAATACGTTGTAACATGGAGGAGATGGATTGTTATTTTGTATGTTAAGTACTTATTGAATATAACATATCCATTTTTACCATGGAATTCCATTTAAATAATTAACGATTTAGAGAATCGTAGAGATTTATGATTATTACTTATAAGAGATTTATGAACATACTCGACGTCCCATTTTTCAGCAACTTCATGTGGAATCCAATATACGTTATCAGGGTCGTCGTACCATATATTATCAGTAATGAAATGTTTAAGGACTGGCAGTACAGCTTCAACAGTTTCAGGCGTCAACCCGGTTATGAGTACTCTTGGGTTATTCCAAGGGAATTGGTTGGTTTTCCTCAGGGAGTCTTGTATGAGCTCAATGTCGTCCTGCTGGTGAGACCACTTGTGGATGGTGCCTTGAAAGTCGGACAACTGAAACAGGAATCTGAGCTTGAATTACAAATCACGATATATCACAATGATGTAATTTTCAGGCCGATCTGTCGAATTCTCACCGATCCACAGACAGTTTAAGTTTCCAAAATAGGTTGGTTTAGGTTTACATTGCCGGTTACTACTGCATTCATTCCGCCACCCCCCCCCCCCTCCCCCAAAATAAAACCTGCGATGTTTTTCTGAAGATGGGGCATTTTCGTTTGTTTGGGTGGTTTCAAGGCGGCGTACCACACAGAAATCGCCAATATTTGAGAAGAAACACGTTTTTCTCCATTTTACTGAATTTTTCATTGTTATCTGATATATCTTGTGTTTGCTGAGACTTAACTATACTATATGCCCTTTTAATTGCATGTTTTACAGGCGTATGCTGTGAAATCTGGCAAAAAATTTTTAAACGGGAAAAAACTCATTTTTAAATTTTCAAAATTGACATTTGTAGTGTAATATGGTTTTGACGGAACCACATGAAAGGGGAAGTTTTTCTCTCTCTGAAACCCTGGTTTCATTTTTGGATTCGAAACAAAAGCGGTTGCAGACAGTAGAGTGAACCCAAACTTTGGTATTTTGTAATTTTTACTGCCGGTGGATCGGCGAGAATGCAAGAATAAGTCTGAAAATTTATGGAAAAATTTTTTCTCACCTACTTGCTGCTAATCATTACACAGTGGTTTATTGTTTCTATATCCGTCAACTCTCCTATGCTGATCATCGGACTACCAGAACTGGAAGGTTATACCAAAGACAACGGTTGTAGTGGACTATATAAGTACACTCAAAAACACCGTAGAAATCTAACTAAAGTGTAGCGAGATAAAATAAATATACATCCACAAAGAATGCTTTCGCTTGTTCTTCTCAACTGAATTGAAGCTCGGAAGATGGCGTCACGGATAGTATAACCGTATATCATCAACCTTGCTATTTGGGCCACCGCCAGCCACGGGGAATACGAACCACGCGCTCACTCTCAGATCTCCCATTAAAGAACTTTAAGGTTCCGCAGTCCTTTGAGTTGATTGATGAACATGCCGAGATTACTGCCACATCCGGATCGATGTTGGATTTTTGAGCCAAATTAGTAATTTTGAAGGAAAGCTTAGGAAAGGAGAGGCCGTATGGCGGTCATTCCATTCTCGGAATCTAATTATCTTAAAACGTAAACCAACAACTGTTGAGAGAAGGGGGTTAACAATTTTTCTGTCTTCCTCTATCACAAAGGTTCATTAGGTATTAAACATAATTGACCAAAATGGTAGATTTTGGTTTATCATTTTCAATAATGAACTTTTGTAATTGACCAAGTAAAAACGTTTCTAGCCCCCCCCCCCTCCCCTTAAACATTGTTGGTTTACGTTTCAAAATACGTAGATTTCAAAAATAGAATTTAAAAAAATCCGTACATACGCTATACGAAGCTTTTAGCTTGAATTACTGGGCTAAAGGATACGAAGTTTGGCTAAAAACCGCGCCAGTGATGCGCCAGTAATGTCAGCATGTTGATCATTCAACCCTAAGGAGTTATGATTAAAGATTAACCTACAGAAAAATCAAAATCTCAAAAACATTCAATGTAGGAGGATAGTTTGTTGTTTGATTCAGATAGAAATTAGTTCTGTGGATCGAATGAGACCGCGAGCGTTCCTGTACGAGCACTCTTTCTCTCACCATTTAAAAACGGGTCGTCAGAGCTAGACCGCGTGTCTGGCGACAGCCCAAGTACCTATTTCTTTCATCTCAATGAATCATTTGAACTTTTACGTGTTTCCAAATGTACCTAGGAAGCATTATCTTTGGTTGTACAGATCCAGTGATCCACGTAAGAAGATTACCTAACAGAGAAATAATAAAGCTTTGAGTAATAGTTTGCAGAGTTTTATTTTTTTGGAGTTCAACCAAATTTTTTGATATAGTTTTCTGGGACCGAGTGGGTTTGCTGGATCCTAAATAAGTGTATATGACTTCCATTATAAATATTATCAATGACAGTCTAAAATTTGATTAAACAAATCTCCCTAAATTGTCATTTGATTATGATAAAATGTTCCTTTTAGGTTGCAAATGGTATTGCTGCATAAAATCATTCCAACAAGTAGTGCTCACTTGCTTCACCTTCACACAATGCCATGCAATCCTGGCAATAGTTGCGAGGCTTCTTCTTCCACTCTGAGTTGCCTCAAGGGCAACTACCTGCCATTCAGCAACTCTCCCTCCCCCCTGTTCCTGTTTTTGTTCGGACTAAATGATTGAAGTGTTGAGGATGCGGATTCTATTGATGATCATGAGAACAATATGCCACCTCCGCAACCTTGCCAGCTAGGATGTTAAAAGGTTGCTGAAAGACTGGGTTGAAGTATGTTGTGGATATGAAAAATGCTGCTGCTAGAATTCGTGTTTAAATTTCAACAGTTCAACTAGGTAGTTTAATGATAGTAATAGATCTTTTATTTGAATGTGTACTTACATCGGGTGGTGTTACATAGAATGCAATAAATTTCTTCCGGTAGTCACCATCGATTGCCAGTATTTTCACACACAACTTCGGATCGACGACTCTCCATCTTTCAATTGTTTTCAAGAATGACCAGGTCTATAACAAATTTGTAGATCAGTTCATAATACCCATCCTGATAGAAAAACATTGATACTGTAAACCAAAAACATCAAGCTGAAATACGAAAGAATGAGTTCCTATTGTCGCACTTACATTATAGAACGAAGTGATTTTTTTTCTCAAGTCATGAGTGTACGAACTTGGACACAGAATCAGCTAAAACCTAGTAATGAAAACAGACTCAGTAATGACGGTTCTCTTGGTTGCTTATTTCCACAAAGTAGCATATGTTACATATTTCATCTGTGTAACACAAAATTCATACCCTAATAATAGTGACATACTCGAACGTATAGTCTAATAATATATGGTGTAGTCAATTCTGAGCCTGGAAGCTCAATCTCAGATTTACATGATTTACGATCTTCGCTTATGGGACACAACATTGATATGGTCACCGACCGTATGTTGACAAATGATCTCTACTGACAACTGAGCAGCTTGGAGGTATCTCACAGAAATGGTTACCTTTTTGGAAAGACCACGATTCATGGCAAAATGTTTTGCTACGTAAACTGCTCCAAAGCATAGCAGAAGTTCAGCACCATGCAAAGTTATTAATGAACTAAAAACGCTGCAAATTCTTTCACTGGGGTTTATTATTCAATTGGCTTGTGTTCATGATTTGAATTTATTCTAAGCTTTGGAGTGTGCGTGTTTCACAGGTGATAGAGCGATTATTGAATTTCAGGAGGCACACGAAATGATCAACTGATCAATCCAAATAGGTATTTTGGTCGAGAACAGATTTACGTGCTCTATGCATATCTCCTGAAATTCAATAATCGCTCTATCACCTGTGAAACACGCACACTCCAAAGCTTAGTATAAATTCAAATCATGAACGCAAGCCAATGAATAATAAACCCCAAAGAAAGAATTTGCAGAGTTTTTTAATATATTTTTTTAATACTTTTTTTAATGGTTATCTGAATGCTTCAACCCGTGTATCGGCTACAAAGCCTTTTAGGAGTTCACTCCAGTATCCACATTACTACATCACTACATCACTACGTCACTAGGTTACTGATATCAACACAAAAACAACAATAAACCAAAATAACGCGAATGTTAGCACCATAAATCGGGCTCATTCGATTCCTCGGAGTATTCTTCAAAAAGAGTACACATTTAGGCCGCCTTGACTTTTTTGAGGTTTTCAGGGATTTTACAAAACTTTGACTACCCTTAAAGGGCACTTTAAATTAAGGGAGAGAGCTGGCCTAGAATTGGGGCGTTGTCGGACCAATATTGATTTTTCCTGAAAATTTCAGCTTTTTTGCTTCAGCCGTTTGGGCGAAATCGTGCGTACGGCGGACGGACGGAAAAATTTTTATTGGAGATTCGGATTCTACACCCTTTGAAACGTAAACCATGAGATTTTCAGGGGAGGTTGGAATTTTTTTTTTCAAGAGCGATTACAATGGTTTATTATTGAATAATAAACCAAAACTCAGTTTTTAAAGAGGTTGGATGTAATTCTGGGGTTTCCTTAGATTGTAAGTTCACAAATAATTTTTCAAGGCAAGGGAAAGTATGGTTCTCACAACGCATAATATCCTTTCAATTATAAGGAATTGTATCCCGATAAAAATGACAAAAATGTGGGTAGTCTTCCAAAATAAATGTTGAAGAATCAGAAAAATTAATCAAACTACATCGGGTGAGAAACCTTGTAATTTTGTTTTAATTGATGTCGCGAGGAAGGGTCGTTGAATTTGCATGTCAGTTTATTTACATTAGCCGTGATAAAGGCATTGTGCGAACTGCCATCCGAGGAAGACGTCACTGATGCTCTTTATCTACACCAGATAAGCTATCTCATTTATTCTGTGAATTCTTTCCATTGTACCCTCTAATTTTGCCAACTGAGTGTCGTAAGAGTTATGGATGGAAGTCGATAATGGGAGAGGGGGCCCCAGAGACTTCGGACGAGCTTGTAAATAAAAGCCCGGAGAGATGTGATTAAACCAGCCTCATCGAACGATCTGTTTGAACAGACTCAAATGACTGACATCGGATCTTTCAAAGTGATTTCAGCTAGCACTAATCAAGAACTGGCACGTTTCGGTCGAATACAACCTATGACCATACGGCGGACATAAAGGACGAAAAAAAAAAAAAAAAAAAATTAAAAATCGGATTGCAGGCCGCAACGGTAAGAGCTGATATCCGTTCAGTATAACGATTGACAAGCCATGATCCAGTAGGCGATTGCACGGCGAATAAAAATAATTGCGTAACTGATACCTACTCCACGAGATCGGAGACAACGATGTAATTAATACCGCTGTTGTTCGCTCCGTGTATAGGAAAGCTCCATTTTTAGGACGTCCCTCTAGAGCAAGATGGTGTAGGACAACCCAAACATTAGACTCAAAAATATAAAAAATATTAATAAGAAGAAGAAAAGGAGAAGAAGAATATAAAAAAATAGTAATAGGAAGAAGAAAAAAAATAACTGCTTACAATTCCGTTTCATACCATTCTAAGATTAAATCCGTTCGCGTGTACATGACAAATTTTGTCGACGCTGACCAGCCTTTAATTCTGAACCGATTTCCATGATTCAATTTTGTTTCGATCCCAATTTTACTCTAGTTCTCCAACAACCTACGCACGAAAATGTCGAATTTCACGAAAAAAGAGAGTAGGAGTGTGGTCTGATTTGTCCAAATCTTGATCGGATTTGAAAAAATCCAGTTAATTTTTTCGCGATAAAAGGAGTCAATTCCTGGATGATTTCGATTTATGAAAATTGTGGATCAGACTCGCTTTTTAATGCCTGGAGGAAGAATCTGATTGTGTTTTCATTTATAATTATTACATAATAAAATAGTCTCCCCCACAATTTTAATGCCAGTCAACTTCCAACAACCGCCATTCACATCACTATAACCGTAATATTTTACTGTCCGTCTTCAACAACTAATTATTTATTTAACAATTCACATCAACGAGCTCAGAGACCACTTAATAGTATCTCAAATCAAGATTTTGACCTTTTTTTCTGATTCTATATTTACTTTAAAGTTGGCATTTCGTAAAAGTTAATTTTCCTTTTTCGTTATTTTACTGTAATCTTTTTTTTCCCGCGAGCATGTTTCTTTATCTATTTTTCATGAATTACTGTTTTTACCTTTCACTTCTTTGGAAAAATGTCTTTCTTTTCTTCTACTTTTCTTGTGTCTGAAAATAATTTTATATAATTTCTTGTAATTGGGCCTTAGCAATATGCAATAAAACAAATAAAACAAAACCTACGAAAATGTCGAATTTCACGACAAAAGATAGGAATATGAAGAGGTCATATTTCTTGTTTCTTCTTGGATTTCTGGTTTTTTCGCGACAAATTCAATTCCTAACTGATTTCGATTTATGTAGCTGTGGAACAAACCTCGCTTTTTAATGACTGGAGGAAGAATGGAGGGTATCATAGGCAATCCTTTCAAAACCTGCTTAAGCGAGAATTTTAATGCCAGTAAGTGTGAAAACCCCGATTCACATAGATAGGGAGCGGAGAAAAGCCCAGGAGTTTTCAGCGCCACCGTGGAAACATTTGGATAGGTAGGAAGGTAGTCTATCCAGAATGTCTCTTACTCTGCTGCTTCAAAGGCCATTTTCGCAGTCGAATTGCTCCTTCCTGAATTTCGACTGAAAGTGACTACACATAAACAGTGAACGGCGATGTTGTCAACATTGTTTGCCTAAGATTGCCCAATTGTGTTTACCTAAGAAAATAAGGCTGAAGTTCATCTTGCAACCCATCGAGATGTTCACATATGGTTTCTTTGCACTCCATGAGTAAGTTTAAGGGCCCCGACCCACAAGCTGGGAATCCATGTGGGAATCTATTTAAATATGGAAGGGGGTGAATAGAGGGGTAATTGATTAACCGTCCTCTCTATTCCTATGTTTTTTGTGCTTTTCTGTTTATCAAATCTCTCTTAATCTTCAGAAATTTTGAATTTCATTTCATGATGGGACGGGTGGAGGGGATGAATGATTCATTCAAGCGATCCTCATACCTACCCTTACGTTTTTAAGCGTGATCATATAAAACCCGGCCACAGAGACGTCCTTGTAATGCATACATTGCTGACCAATATGTTTTACTAAGACAATAGATAATGACGTCAATTTCTAACTGGCGGAAGGTAAAACAGAGGGAACATTCTGGTTAGTAATAGAAACCTCCTTCATGATTCCATTTCGAGTTCGAAGCTTCTCAAAGAGTTAATGATATGTCGCCGAACTTGAAGAACTTAATTAGCAATCATACTCACATGTAAACTGTTGGGGAAATCGGTCTTCAGGTCGTCAAGAAGTGGCTGGAAGTCCTCTGGAGGAATTTCTTTGAGACGATCTTCTTCCTCCATGTTCAACTAAAATTTTAATAATGAAATTATAGAAAGCAAGAAAGGAGGCCGAAAATCAAATTAATTTTTCATACGGTTTCCAAAGATCCATCGTTTTGAGCTATCCATAACATACTGAGTTTTTTGTGTCTTCCCATTTGTAAGCGTTGTGTCTTCCCTTCATGAAAATATCCAATGCAGCTCTAAGATTAATGAAAGGAGTCAAGGTCACTATGAATTAGTATCTCCGCTGGACGGGAGGGCATTACTACTTGCATGTGTGTTATACGTTACAGATGTACCTGAAGAACTTTCTAAGCACTGCTTTGCATATTAGGAAACTTCTAAAGGGGGAAAAAAAGTTAGCCTCAGCATCTCCTTAGCTTAATTCTTGGACTGCATCCTGTGGATTATGATTGTTTATGAAACCTTAACGTCAATGGGCAATGTCATTGTAAACCTAACATTCTTAGGAGGTCCTATTTCAGATTTAAATTTGCATTAAAAATGCTACTAACTATAACACAGAGGTGTATCATTTATGTAACGAGAAAAAATAAGACACCTACCTATGCTTCATTCGTTCTAAGAAGAAGAAAAGAAGAAGCAGAAAATTTATTTGTGTAAAAACATCAAGTTTTTCGCTAGTTAGGAGTGTAGAAAGACATCCAGAAAAAAGTAATAGAAACAGCAAAAAAGTACACAAGCAGAAAACTAAAACAAATATTTAGGCAGGTTTCAGTCTTTATTTTTTAAGAGGCAATGAATCCCTTATTAATAATGAAGGCCCTCTGGCGCAGAACGGTTTGCAGAAACCCAACCGGTCTTTTGATGCCTGCAGTATCCTGAAAGAGGATTGGAATGCCTCCAGATTGAATGCAGGGGACCCGAGAAATCTGCTGCGCTCAAACTTGAAGACTGGACAGGAAGATATAAGGTGGACCAGGGTGTCAGGACTGAACGTATTGCAAACAGAGCAGCTCAGCGAATCATTTGTTCTAAGATAACATCCGAACTGCGAAAGGACCTCTTGAATACAAAAATTCCATTGGAATCAACCGACTCTTTGATCACATTTTACTTAGCGATTTTTGCCATGTGCATGACGTTCACTTGAACATTCGTATTGGCGTTATTTTTCTCTGTCAAAGTTTTAGTCTAGAAGCGCGGACGGGTGAGCGTAAAGTGACCCGAGTCGGCTCTTATGATTATTATTCAAACCCCGATCTACCTCAATATTTCTAGACTACTTACGATCGACTCTGAGAGGCTGCAAGTATGTGTGATGCAGGGTTGTCGTACATACACGATACACCCTACCTACCTAGGTTAGCTTTCCGCACAATTTACTTTATTTTTACATTATGTTAGTCAAGGTTTGGGTTAGGTTTACTTAAGTTCTTCTCTACAATATCAATGCAAAAACTCCTAGTTATTCAAAATTGCGAGTTTATTCGTTGTTACAAAACAAAAGAGTTACATATGGTGTTAAACTTAACTAAAGAGTGACTTTGGATGTTGAGGCGTGGTACTGCATGTCCTCAGCATGCCTTCTCATAAGATGGTGTGTAACCACTGAGTGCTAATCACAAGCATGGTGACATATGATATTGGTGATTTCGATATTTTGCCTTAATTATCTTCATTTCAGAAGATGCAGACTCGTGTAAGTAAGTTGACCCAAACATTGCTGTCAGTTGAAGGGCGATTTGTCATAGATTCGGATATTTATCTTCAGATATAAAACACCAGAAATTCGTATCAGATGCTGTAGCTTTGAGATGTATATCTGAGTATATATATGTATAACATGAGTTCATATTAAACCGACTTGCTACTTCAGTAGCTAATTCCTCAATGTTTTTACATGATAAAGCCGCCTTTTGCCGCCAGCAGTGTTATTACGTAATAAACTTTTGTAGTTCAGTTACCTACTTATTAAAAATTGTTTTCTTCTCGAGAGCTACTCAAAAAGCACTCGCGATCGACCGTTTGAGCACCCCTGATTTAAGGGGCGTCCAACAACTGCGAAGATGGAAATATTAGTGTTAAGTGAAACGTGTTCGATGTCCTCATTTTTTAATATTTTACCTATTTGATTTCAAAATTTAGAATTGACAGAACCTGTTGATATGAAATCAGTCCCATAAACCTTCATCGAGTTGTGTTGTTTGACCCAAGTTTTATTAAATTTGGCGCAGTTGTTTTGGAGAAAAGCTCCGGACGAATTGTTAAATGTTTGAGGGGTTATATATTTTTTTTGGTTGATTATACACCGTATAATATACAGGTTTGCTACTTAAAATAATAAACCAAAATTCTTAGGATTCCCTGATCCAGATTTCATTTTGGATATTATATTAAAAAATAATATTAAAAAGAGTGTGTTATTCAACGCTAAGGGTTAATTTAATTTAAATTGTATTAGAACTTAATTGAGTTCACTTCAGGAAACTAGTTGCCTATTATTTCGTAATCACATGTACGTTAAAACAGACAGTTTTTCATATTATAGTAACAATATTGTAATTACCAGATATTTGAGTTAAAGTGGTGGTTACGAAAGAACTAATTCTCGCGGGTGCCTACACCATAACACTCTCGTCGAGACGACCGTTGACGCACATCGCTAGGGGACGACTGAACTTGTATGGCCATGTCAGCTCGCAATTTTCGTTCAAGGTCGACCGGTGAAGGTCCTCTCAAACGCCTGTTAACGGGTCCGGATTTTTTGCAAAAAACGTTATTGGCAGAGACTTGTGTTCCTCTTGACTGCATATTATATATAAAGGAATCTAATAGCATCAGGGAATTTAAAAAAAAAATCCAGTTATCAATAATGAAGGAAGGGAAAAATCAAAGGGTTAGGGGGGTGGGGTTCCAAAAAACTTCAACAATTATTTAATCAAGTACTATTTTATTATTCCAAATATATAATTGATTGAAATGCAGTTTTAATAACTAATTGAATATAAATTAGTTTTAATTTGTTACGAATTAGTGTGTAAAGTGAAAGTGAAGAAAAAATTGCTCCTTTCACTGATAAAATTAACATTAGCTGCGGGGAGGATACTGATAGGCCACAAATCATCAATCAGTTCAATAGAGTCTTTTTGGGAATTAGTTTTACTTGTGCACTCTTCCATACACTCGGGAAACTCGAACTCATACTACGACAAAATTATTGTTGGGATTATGAATGTCTATTCTTCAGTTGATATTAGGAATATTTCTCTACTGAACATGGGTTTTAAGTGTCAACAAGCCGTTGTAAAGTACCATCAGTAAAATGGAGAAGCGGGAAGGTGCCGTTCAAACGGGCACAATTTGACCCTTGAAAACAACTCTTGCTCTCTACGAGTATGTACTGTTCCTACCATTCTAGTGCCATCAAGATTCAGCCAAGCTGAGATTTTAATGGGTAGAAGGCTGGAAACATATGTTGCTGTTTTACTTAACAAATTTTAATCATGAGCAGTCGAACATGAGAACTCCAGGAAATGGGATGATGTGGCTGTTGTGGGCAAAATGAGAACTGCAATAGTTAAAATAGCCCTAGGAAAGAAACAAGCTTGAGCAGAAAAAGCTTGAAAGAGACAAGCATAGCGCCGGAAGAAACAGTTGTCCGAAAACGCTGCAAATTCTTTCACTGGGGTTTATTATTCAATTGGCTTGCGTTCATGATTTGAATTTCTACTAAGCTTTGGAGTGTCCCAATGTTTCACAGGTGATAGAGCGATTATTGAATTTCAGGAGATATGCATAGAGCATGTAAATCGGTTCTCAACCAAAATACCTATTTGGACTGATCATTTGATCAATAATCTAATTCGATTGATCATTGATCATTTGAATTTGTGTGCCTCCTGAAATTCAATAATCGCTCTATCACCTGTGAAACACGCACACTCCACAGTTAGTAGAAATTCAAATCATGAACGCAAGCCAATTGAATAATAAACCCCAGTGAAAGAATTCGCAGCGTTTTTTTTAAATGGTTATCAGAATACTTCAACCCGTGTATCGGCTATAAACCCTTTTAGGAGTTCATTCCAGTATCCACGTTCACTACATCACTAGGTTACTGCAATCAAAACAAAAACAATGATAAACCAAAATAACGCAAATGTTGGCACCATAATTCGGGCCATACATCGGGAATGGTTTGAGCAACGGACCTGGGGAAGGGCTCATTCGATTCCACATGGAAAGTTCTTCAAAAAAAAAAGTCCAAATTTGGGCCGCCTTGACTTTTTTTGAGGTTTTTAGGGATTTTACAAAACTTTGACAACCCTTAAAGGGCACTTTAAATTAAGTGAGAGTGCTGGCTAAAGAATTGGGGCGTTGTCAAACCAATATTGATTTCTGAAAATTTCAGATTTTTTGCTCCAGCCATTTGGGAGAAATCGTGCGTACGGCGTACGGCGGACGGACGGAAATTTTTTTAATGCAGATTTGGATTCTACACTCTTTGATACGTAAACCATGAAATTTTCAGGGGGGTTCATTATTGAATAATAAACCAAAATTGGTCTTAGATCATATTTAAACTACGATGAACAAGTGCATGCTTTTATTACAAGATATACGAGAACATAAGAATAAGATCTCCAGTAAGGATTGCCAGTTGTGACTCTAATACCTTGCACGAGACCTAATACATCTTCAGCAACAACAATACAATCAATCATTGGCTTCTGTTCAATTTGTAATTGCTCTGAGGTAGATGTGTGGCAACGCCTTGCCAGTTTTAGACAATTGTGTTCCTTTGATGACTACGGGAGAATATCATAATCATAAATAAAGATAATGGTATGGCTAATTATATCATAATGTTGCGATACACAGATTTTGTCTCAATTTAAACACTCAACCGTAAGCCTTTATTCTACCGTTTCCTCACGATATTATCATTGTTGCTGGTAGACATTATTTTGTACAGACATTTGTCGTCATGATTCATTGTGCAACATTCCCTTCTTGGTAAAAACCCATGAACTCTTGAAAGCCAACTTGTAATTCAGTTTTTCAACTAATGCTTTGGACACAATATTATTTGGGAGGACGTTTAAATGGGCATCTTCTCCTCTTTCAGCAAGCATTCGTGTGGCAGCTTTCAGAATCAATGCTCCATAACCCTTCTTCTTGTGATGTTCTTTGGTTTGAAGAGCACCTATTCCTCCATAAATGCAGTGAAGCGCCCAAGCCATGAGCTCGTGGGTTTTAGAATCGAAAATCCCAACGCCAAAGTTGGTTTGTATTGAAGATTCAATGAAAATGTGAGACTGTTTATGACGATGTGGCCAAACGGCGTTAATTTCTTTCGCATGAGCTTCTGTGAGCATGGCTACGTAAGAACCATCAGGAGGGCTGAAAATAATAAAACAAACTAAATTAATAATATTAAGAACTATTCAACAAACAAATTTGTACAAAATGTGGTGACAAAATAATACGGGTATTTACCTATTCTAACCTAACGCATTCTATGGTAAACATTGCTTGAAATGGTGAATAAGAAAGTTTAAAGATAGATTGATGTACAAACTTAAATGGTGTTTGTTTCTATCTCAAAATGGATAAAATTTGAGAAAAGCACGGTTGATGGAATTTAACGTTTCCTATGGACAAAGAAAGGTATTTATTTGTAATAACAAGACTGATATGGAACTGTCAAAAGCCTAATCGGCACATTCCGTGAAATATTCAACTAAGACTGATGGAAACTATAGCTGTTAATCTTGGTAGAGCGATGTGGAGACTCACTCTAACATAAATGGCTGCGTTTTGAAAAGAATAAACCAAAATGAGTTAGGTAGGCGGTCGGGATGCACAAGCCGGTCGCAGAGCCTGTCGAACGGGAGGTATGAGGGTGATTGATTCCTAACTACTTTCGATCAAAAAAAATTTTTATAAAAAAAGTTGTCAACATTTCTGGAATTTTTTATATGGATTTTAGTCATGACCTCTAAGCCAAAAAGCGCAATGGCAGCTCATAAATCCATTTCAAAAGTCCAAAATTCGAATTTGAAATTCGCGTCCATGACAATGTGAATTAGGGCACACGACAATGTTAATGTCCATTACGCTGTCGATAAATTTCATTTCGTTGCAGTAATATTTTTTTCTTGGGTTGGTAGGTAAAAGGAAAAAATGGCATTGTATTTGGAAAAATCGTTTTTATATCATTTAATTAATGTGAAAAAGTTTTTTAACAAGAATCAAAATATGGAACCTACGTAATATTTAGCAGTATATTATGCTACTTGTAGGCAGTCCCTCATCTATCAGCTTTCAAAGTTTCCCAAATCACATATCTCCTACTCGAAGTAAAAATGAAATCACGATACCCAAAGCTAAGAAAAAAGCTTGGTAACGAAAATGAAAATTTGTGTTGAATCAAATGGGAGAGATGTAATTGTCTCACTCCTGACTATATTGAGGTTCCAAAGCCCCATGTAACTAAGTATATTAACCAAAATATGAAACTAAAAAGAAAAATAAATCTCGAAAACATGTTTTCTTCTTAATCTCCCCTCTTCTGAAATGCCTCATCTCCCTATTTTGCTTACCCTATATAACCATAAGTTGAGCAGTCACTGAACAAGTTGGTGGATTCCCAAGTAGTGGTACACTATAATAATAAGCTTGGTAAAAAAAGAATTTAAGTACTTAATTTTAAAATTGTTGTGGCACTGTGACATTGCCGTAGTCTTTTGGTAATTAGGAATGTCCACGACAATGTTGAAAACTAAAAGCGACGACAATGTTATTTCAACTTCAAGATCACATTGTGACAAAAGTACTCATGTCTCAGGGTTCCTCCAATGCTCATTAATTACAGCCTCTAACGATGTTGTGAAAACGCGCATCGGATGGAATCTTGGTCGTTGAAATAATAGAACTAGATACAACCACGACAATGTCAACAATAAACCTACGCACCTGAAATATCAACTTCGAGAGGATCGGTCACTGAGTGGCCGTTGGGACCAGATGCGCTTGCGGGCGGTATTGGCTGGTATGTCACCCTTCGTGACGAACATCAACTTCCAAAATATTCCGAATCCCCTTTCCGCTGCATGGGGATCTCTTTCAGCCACGACAATGTTAAGAAAAGTTGTAGACAGCTTTTCGTTGATCATAATTGCTGACATGATTTTACAGGAGCGTTGCAAAACAATGTTCAAGGCGTAAGATCCTCAACTTGAATGGGGAAAAAAATTGCGATCATAGAAAATTTATAGGTGCGTGAAAATCAACTGCTGAGTCGAGTATTTAACTTTTATACCAATCACGACAATGTGAACAGGTGGGTAAATTACCCATTTACGGTTCTTTAAAACCGATTGGACTTACGGTTGTCAAAGGCTATTGAAGAACCCATCATAACCTGTAATTAGGGGAAAAAAATCAAGAGCGTAAGCCTAACGAGTGAAATTTCACAGATGGTAGACTCGAAATTGCCCCTATCTCAGGAATCACCAATGAAGAAGACCCCGTGTTTTTCACTGATTTGGTTCTAGATTGGTTTGAAACGGACGTATTCAGTTATCATTCATTATTTTTTTCGTGTTAACGTTGTCCCCCCACACCGCCCTGGATTATCCCTAGTTAGGTGGACTTCCTGAATCGCCTATTACAGGTGGACTACGTAAAAATGAGGTAGTTTTCTAAAAGTTCTTGTTTAATGACCATCTTTTGAGTTTTAAAGAAGAAGAAAAGCATAAAACTCCAATACTTAACACTTTACAAATTTATTCATTCTTCAAGAAACATTTCGAACTATACAAAACAAATTAATAATTAATTTTCCATCTCAGTCCTTGAACTTAATGACTATTTAAGCAGACCTACCTATTAGCAAAAGGGCTGACTTGAAAAAAGTGAACAATTTGGCAGGATTCGTGGGCGATAGTTATATAAAATAAATTTGTTTAGTGAAACACAACTCCTATGAATTGACTTAGCACAATCTCAGTATGTAGTTTCTAGTGAACTTATCGCTGTTGACAAAAAGATATACGTTTCTTACTAATGAGCTAAATACAGCCTCAGTAACAAACAACCAAACAAGGCTAACACAAACGTCCCCACCACATGTAAATTTAGTGTAGTCCACCTAAAGAGGGTTAATTCTAACAGGCATACCTCTATCATCGAATCCTTGCTCGAGAGAGACGTCCTAAATAGCATTATTATATAGGCACAACATACACAAAAATAGTTCGTTGTTGTTATTATTACCAACGTATTTTGAATACGATTAGAAGGCAGACAATCAATTATAAATTCACTCACTCGATTTCCAAGTTCAGCGCCTCATTTTTCGACATCCAGTATAAATAATGTCCTTGTTCGTGAGACCAAATTTCATGTTTCCAAATATCTTGCAGCGCCGGGATAACAGCCCTGTCGGTTTCTTCGGTCATCGCCGTTAGAGTGCACCCTGTGTCCCATGGAAATTGTTCACAGGTTTTCAGAGTTTCACGAATAACTTCAACATCATCTTCCAAATGCGACCATTTATGCATAGATCCCCACACACCTGCAAGCTAAATAACGGTACAGTTACAATAAGTACACTTCCTATGAAACGAATTAGAAATTTGATGACTTCTATTTAAGGATTACTCATTCATGATTATATCAAGATTTGCAATCGGTTTTTTCAATTTTAAAGTCGGTTAGGAATTGCCAACAATTTAGATAAGAGACACTGCTTTCTTTTAATTTTTTTAAACCTCCCAGTGGATTTTTAGGTTGAGGGCGAAATCAACGAGAGTCTTTGGAATTGTAAATGTTTTCATTCCTTGGTCATCACGATTGAACCGTTAAATCTTTAATCATAAGAAATATGTATCAATAAAAAATAAATATAAATAAATAAAAAATAATAATTATAACAGATGATAATAGTGAAGCGATTTGAAAATGCGTCGAGTCGAGTTAAAATTATCAAAAACAGACTCAGATCAGCTATGTGAGACTCATGGTTGTTCAATCTAATGGTTCTAGCTGCAGGAAAAGATGTACTTGAGTAGTAGTAGTAGTAGTACGTAGAATTGGGCCTAGGGATGTGATCGAATTGGCGAGGATCGCTGAAAAGTTACCTAAACTATGTCACATAAATTAGCAAGTCTGTAAGAGAATAGTGTGAATCAAACACGCAGTTTTGGAATGTGTCCGGATTTTGGTATTAGTTATTTTTCTTTTCTAGTCAGAGTATAGAAGACAGGCTGGTTAGGTACTTACATCCGGGAGAGTTACGTAGAATACAATAAATTTTATCCTGTAGTCGCCATTAATTGCTAGTATTTTCGCACACAACTCAGGATTGTCGACTCTCCACCTTTCGATTGTTTTCAGAAATGACCAGGCCTACAACAAAGCTGCAGGTTATTACAGAATTCTGTTAGGAAATGATAAACCACAATTAGTTCCGTCGTTAAGAAATGAAGGATGGAGTCATGGGACTAAACTTTATAAACAAAAAAAAAAAAAAAAAAAATGCACAAATTTCAGAGAAAAAATAAAAAAACGTCTGCCAAGTGGGTGTGGCACATAGCTTCCTCGTAACCATAACATGACTGTATAGATCATTGAAAATTATTATTGACTAAAGAACTTCGTTCAATTAGGCGAAGTAAATATTGAATTAGGGTAAATTTATTGTTATGCAGGAGCATAACTTGAGAAAATAAAGGTAGGCATGTTCAACGATTGAACAAACTATAAAAGATACCTAATAAGTCCGAACAATCCCTGAAAATGTCATCGAAATCGGTCAAAAACTCCCGGAGTTATGCTTGTGGCAAGGATTTTACGTTTGCGCATGCGCAGAGGCTACTATTGATCCGGAGGTCATGAAACCTATAGGGGACCATCTACACCCCAACCCGCACAATCCCTGAAAATTTCATCAAAATCGGACTATAACTTCGTGTAGTTTTGCCCGTAACAAGGATTTGCTAATATTTGCCTTGGTAGACTCGGAAGCAATATCTGAAACTCGTGTAATTAATCTTGAATAGCATTGTTTTTATGAAGAAATGCTATCCATAAATTGGAACACGCAAAGAATTTAGTTCAAAAAATATTCTCAAAAATGTCTCCAAATTTCTGTTACAAGTACTAAAAAGTCGAAAACGAGTTCTTTGAAAACAAATGAAAATTACTCCTATAATATGCGAATGATTGTATTAAATGTTCAACTTCAGAATGGTTAACGTGTAGACAATCTTAACTGTAACTATTACTCACGTGTATGCTGTTGGGGTAATCGGTCTTCAAGTCATCTAGCAGCGGCTGGAAGTCCTCTGGAGGAATTTCTCTAAGAGTGTTCTCCTGGTCCATGTCTAAATGTAATTTAAAGAACTAAACATTAGCAAACTGGACTTAAGGACAAAAACCGCGCTCTTTTATTCATAACAATGTTTCCTGAACGGCATCCTTCGTTTATGGGGATGTAATTAGCGCCACACGTCTGGCGCTACGGACGCTACGGACTCACTCGCGATGAAGTTGTGGAGTTGTGGATACTCATTTCAATAAAAACGAAGTAAGATAGAACGTTGTCTACATCTCCAAGAAAATAATGAGTTACACAGTTAAATCGATTTCGACGGTTAGGTCATCATCAGTGACAAACATGAACTGAAGGGGTCCTCAGATCAGCCTGTTCACCCTGAGTTTACACCCTACCGAGTTAGAATTTATAAGTTCTTAACTGAGGAAGGGTACCTGTAATTTTAAGAATTTACTTAACAAATTCGCCTTGCTTAAGTCTGACCAATACGTTCCGTTCCAAACGAAAATTCGTTTGAAAATTTCTAATTCGTAAAATGCCGAGGAGTTTCGTGAAATGCCTCGGAGTTACTGGAAACGCCTAGGCACTTCTTGAAGCTACACCCGCAGGTCCGGCAAATGGTGAAATGTCAACAGTTGAATACCTGTTGTGGAGGCTTTGCTCTCTCTCATTCCTGATAACTTGTTTAGGACACTTTGCTCTGTTCCATCCGCCCCTTTATCAGATCAGATAACCCCTCTTAATCGGCCTCACCTCCTGATGTGAAACTGTCTTGTTTGTCGGTCTTGTTTGTCAGTCCAGTCTGTATGTGTTTATGAATCGAGCGAAATGAGCTCTTCCTCCATTTTTTGACGATGCCTAATATACTTTTGTATTATTACATATTTTGTCGTTTCTTCTCTTTTCCTCAATCCCACTGACATTCTCCAGGAATTTCAGGGAACGCCTAGGCGTTTCGAGAAAAGCCTAGGCACTTCATGAAATTATTCGATCGATTAGAAAATACGGGAACTTCGCAATGTGCCTGCGACACATACATCTTAAAAGCATAAATTTATAGATGTAAATATTTTACATCGGTACTTATGGAGAAGGCCGTTGCTAAGTCTTCTAGGTCGTAATAGGAATCGGTAATGTACTCTACCCATGTAAGTGACCCAATCAGTACAATTTCTCTGGAAGGTTATCTGCACAATTGAACCCAGCAAGTTCCCCAACCCTATGACACAAACTTATTAGCAGCGTTTTAGATTTTGTACGTCCTAGATAAACGCTATTTGAAGAGCGTACTGTAGCGATCTGGTCTAACCTTAACTAGGCTAAGGTACTTATGACACATTGTCAACCAACTAAATTAAACCCCTTTACGTAATGAGCAATCATGTTATTAGAAAGTGAAGTTATTCACATAGCTACAAAAAAAAAAAAAAAATCGTCTTATGGAAATATAATTGGTAGAATTGGGATAAAAACTTCATTATTTCGCCAAAAGATCAAGCATTCCAAAATAAAGGATAAGTTCGTTCGACATCTGTTTTTGAGCACAGGAAAGCGGACGTATTTCAAATTTGAAATCGCTGCAAATTTTACGCAGTGATTAGTTCAGGATTAGAATAACATTTCCCCGTAAATCACTGATACAGTATACCAGTATCGTGAATATTATACATATTTGATGTAGTGCGTGGTACATAATCTAACCTCGCGACTCCATATCTTGTAATAGCATTCAGGGTACCATAAAAAGAGCATTTCTATTTCAGCACGGTGGATAAATTAGGAACGAAATTTGCTAGAAAAGAAGCCCTTCAGCTGGTCACGTCTTGCAAATGACGTGTAGATGTCCCAAAGGAACTCGGATGACTTTGTCTTAAAAATTACACCGTGAACACCAACTCTCTACTAGTCCCAATTCACTAAACAAAAGCTGTTATCAAAATACCTAAAATGGCATTGATGCCACGTTGATGCCAAAGAATGGAACAACTGAAATTTAACGAAATGAAATAAAATATTCAACTACTCTTCATTTATCCACAATTTATAACCAACATAAGTCTTGAAAACTCGATTTCCAAAGGAACTCTTGAAACAAAAGTATCTTGCAATTATATCATCTGATGCGATTTTCACCTGACAGTGATTTTTACCAGTCCAAGTATATTCACATTCATATACGTGTTGACGTTTTTTCTTTTTGTGAAAGTTGTAGTCCTTAGGGATAGCAGGATGAACGTACAGCAGTCCGTGTGAGTTCATTCGATTCATTGATGGGACGTCTATCAATAACGAACTTAACAACAAAAAGTTTCAAAAGTTTTCGATTTAAAGATTTTTGAATCTTCAGCCCTTTGATTTCCCCCATTGAGGATATTGATATATAAGATATTGAAGATATAAGATTGACTGAAAGCCACGTCAGGAATTCAGACCAAACTGGATTCCAAATGTGGATTTTAACCTTAGTTTCACGAACTTTAGTCCAGTAGTTGGGCGGAAAATCTCTGGAAGGAGAACGGCCCGCAGCGTTCTCTGGACATCGCTTGACCCGCGGTTACATGCGAAACAAAAATCAATGTACGTTCTGCTTTGTATATTTTTGTGCTGAACTGAAAGATGAAACCACCCTGGACGATAGAAGTGGTTGGGTTGAAAATATAACTATCTTTGGCTTCCGAACAGTCTGCGATATTATTTGGTTACATGGAAATAAGCAATTTCTATCGTACCTTCGTATCCGAGTGTTTTTATTCATAATGGGTTGTATCACTAACAATGGCGGTCATATGCACAACAAACATTGGCAGAACATTAAAACTAACAATCCCTTCCGTAACCAAAAATAACTTCAGAGAGAAAATCAATGCAAAGAACGGACAGATTTTACTGAGGTTGACGAGTTTGTACTACACGGTTCGTCCGCAGTATCGTGGAAACATCCAAAATGAAACCACCAAAATGAAAGTCCAAAATGAAACTACAGCATGAAGAAAGGTACGAGAGAAATGAGGGCCATCTAACATCGTCTTTATTTTCGCATTCCTACATGTACCTAATGCATCGACCTGGACTGCGAAACGGGACGAACCGGGCTCTGACGTTTGGGTATTTGGTACAAGAAACAAGGGAAACAAAGAAAGTTTTTCGGAGGTTCTTAGAGCTTTTCGTATTGTATTGAAAATCCGTATTCAAAAGCCGAATTGAAAAAAAGATTTTCAGATTTCATTGAATGAGATTTCAAAAACCGAATTGGAAAAAAAAAACAGCTTGATTAATCAATTGTAAGGGATGTGGCAGGGTAGTTTATTTGTTTGATTCAAGTAGAAATTAGTTACGTGAATTGAATGAGACCGCTCGGGTGGCTGTACTGTCATCCGTTCGCTTACAATTTGAATAACTGGTCAGATGGATAGCAAAAGTTCGGTTTAACGGGAAGTCTGCATAACTAGTCCGCGTGGCTGGCAGCAACCCAAGTATTTTCATCTTGAATGCAATTACAAGATATGGAGGCGTTTGGTACCGAGTTCAGATATTGTACGGACTATGTCTAATTTACTTAGATCAGTGATTTCAACACGGGATTCAACTGTGGGGCTGTGCCAAAAAGACTAACGTGAAGAAAATACAAACTTGGCAGAACAAAATCCTGAGAAGCATAGTTGGTGCCCGCTGGTATATGCGAAATGATGACATTCATCGTGACCTGAGACTGGAAACAGTCAACGAAATCATCATGAAATACGCACAGAAGCACGAAAAACGCCTCCATCAGCACAAGAACCCGGAGATGCTCAACGTTCTGGATAACGAAGGAGAACTGCGGCGCCTCAAGCGTAACAAGCCACTGGACCTGATTGTGCTGTGCAAGTTATAGTGAAGTGTGTTCCAGTTAACAGTGTGTTACTCTGAAGGGTTGGTTTGTTGAAATCTCACCCTGTACATCGTGTCCATTTATGAGATAAAATATTGCTAGATGATGTATCCTACAATCAGTTGCAATAAATAAAATCACGGGAAAAAGTGATTTGTGACAGGTTATTTACGTAAAGTACAACCTGATTCAGAAATAATTAACCTCTGGGTAATCACGAGGTACTTTTTAAAAAATTCGATTTTGGGATTTTGCACAACCTGAAACGTAAAAACAAGTTGAACGGGCATGTAAAAGAGTATTTTCTGGGTAGATTCCGACGGTTCATTACGTATTGAAAATAATTAATCAAAATCTGTCATGGTTTAAACGGAAAAAGCATTAGACTTTGACACTTGTTCATGGCTTCAAAATGAGGATTTATCCTTTACAACTACATCCCAATAGAAGAGGACTCTACTAAAATACTAGATTCTACTAAAACTCGAAAATCTAGTTGCTTTCGAGGAAGAATAAATTATTATTACTTATATAGCTATTGATAGTAATAATGTTGAAATTACCAGAAACTTTCCACGAACTAGTAATTAGTAAGTCATACACCAAACACTCCCGTCAAGAATACTTTCGTCTCCCTTGGCAGAGCGGCAACTGAAGGTTTATAACCATGACAGTTTGGTTTTTACAGGTAAACCAGTTAAGAAGCCTTTGTAAACTCACGATAATCTGCCTCCAGGATTTCGGCTCATGGCCGCTGAGCCGTCGATTTGTTTCAATGGGGAACTTCACCAACATGCAGGGAACGAATGAATGAACGTGTAATGATAGATGAATGACGTTAACTGCCCAGAAGCTGCATATTCGAAATGTCGGCCCTTTTGCCAAGGGTTCAGCGTTGGGAATATGATTATCGGTATAGCGGCGATATAAAGGAACAACGTTGAATCCACGCCTATCGGTATGCGTACGTCGTACTACAGGGTTGGATTTAGCATTGAATTTTCTATAAAAAATATATATATCAATTATAGTTTTTTTAAAAATATTTTAGCTTTAACTCCATTTCTCCAACACGTGTTAAAAACTGTCAAATCTCACGAAAACTAACAACATTTCCAAGTTTGCCTTGCCGGAAAATGGCAAACTTTTAATGAAATGGACAACTTTACGATTCTGCAGGAATTTTAGGGTGAAGGCCAAAAAAACGTTGGGGACATTGTAAAACAGCTAACGAGGAACCTGGGGGAACAACAGGAGCATGAAGTTCAGTGGGTGTATATGAGGAAAATTATGAAAGCCGGGAAATTTTTTATAAAGGGGGGATAATAATGATGAATCTTTAAATCTTCACTAATTTCTTCTAGTTTCTTTGTACCTACAAGTACCTACAAGTTTTCTTTGTCCACAATTCCAGAAAAGTTCTGATTCTTTGTTTTTAGTACCTAGAATTTTTCTTTGACTCCAATTCTAGTCAAGTTGTGCAACAAACTTCGGAAATTTTGAATTTGCTGGCTGAATCGACGATAATTCCTAAATACTAATACAAACTAAACAAAGGGACGTTCCTTTAATGCATGCAATATTTTCCAATTTTTTGTTGTTAATTTTCAGTTCATTTAAAACACATATTATTTGACCAAAATTGTACGATTTTAATATTAGATTTAGATTTTGGTTTATTATTCAATAATAAACTATAGTAATCGCTCTTGAAAAAAATTTTTAACGCCCCCTGAAAATTGCAGGAGCAGAAAAGCTGAAATTTCAGGAAAAATCCATGTTGGTCCGACAACGCCCCAATTCTTTAGCCAGCTCTCTCACTTAATTTAAAGTGCCCTTTAAGGGTTGTCAAAGTTTTGTAAAATCCCTAAAAACCTCAAAAAAGTCAAGGCGGCCTAAATTTGGACTTTTTTTTAAAGAACTTTCCACGAGGAATCGAATGAGCCCCTCCCCAGATCCGTAGCTCAAACCATTCCCGATGTATGGCCCGATTTATGGTGCCAACATTTGCACCCACATTCACTACATCACTAAGTTACTGCAATCAAAACAAATACAAGAGTTTTTTTTTTTTTTTTTTGCTGTAACCTAGTGATGTAGTGAATGTGGATACTGGAGTGAACTCCTAACAGGGTTTATAGCCGATACACGGGTTGAACCATTCTGATATGCATGCTCCGTCATACGAAATTTAAAATTTTCAAATGGAATATTTTTCCATTGTAATCGCTCTTGAAAAAACGCTGCAAATTATTTCACTATTTTTTATTATTCAATGATTCATGATTTGAATTTCTACTAAGCTTGGAGTGTGCGTGTTTCACAGGTGATAGAGCGATTATTGAATTTCAGGAGATATGCATAGAGCACTTAAATCGGTTCTCAACCAAAATACCAATTTGGATTGATCAGTTGATCATATTAGTGTGCCTCCTGAAATTCAATAATCGCTCTATCACCTTGAAACACGCACACTCCAAAGCTTAGTAGAGATTCAAATCATGAATCAAGCCAAATTGAATAATAAACCCCAGTAAAAGAATTTGCAGCGTTTTTTATAGAAGATAGAATTTTATATATTATAGATTAAGAGTAAATCCATTCGATTCAGCATACTAGAAATGATAAAAAACTACCAACCAAGTAAAGGTTCATGGTATGAATCATCACTCAGACGAATCATCCTACGTTCTTTTGAACATCTAAAAGTCAATTTCAAGATGCAAGTGGAAACACAGTGATGTGCTGTTTGACCATTGTGCCTAATTTCTTTTATAATCGATAGATAGAGTTTGTTTTACAGCATCAAGCATTCGATTGAAACGAATGGAAAACGCGAGACGCGATGTTGAGAATAATATACATCAGAAACTACGTCTAATAAATGAGGCGTTTGGGTGCAAAAGTAGATATGTCCGCTAAATCACTTTTTGAGAAAAACGCAGAAAACGGTTAAAGCACTATTTACTGGCAAATTTACGCTTGTTGATGGTTCTGGCATCAGCTGATGTCTTCCTAGTGGAAATCCAGTCGTATTTGAGCTTGGAAGTGTCTCAGTATTGTCGATTAAGCAATAATCAGTTTGGACTTATCCATTTTTGAAACAAAATTTGTTACTTATCCAGTTTTGGAGCAAGAAGACATGGACTTATCCATGTTTGCTGGTAACAAAAAAACTTGATGGTTGCATATAGTGCAACCAAAAGTGAAATTTTGAATTTACTGTGAACTTCAGAAGTAAATTTGAATGTCTGTACAGTGTCAGAGGGCCCTGAGGGGAAAATGATTCAATAGTTACCAACAATAGTAATACACTTTTAATTCAAAGAGTAGTTTGAGAATTCAGTTTTCAAAGTTATTTGAGGGAAAACAGTTTAGCAAGGTAGTGAAAGGTAGCAAATTATTAAATGGATCGAATTAGTCAACAATTTATGAAATATGCTCAAAAATGTCAAGAATGTTCAAATTTTTCAAATGTGCATGTCGTCAACATCATCTTCTTCCTCCATCATCCATCATCGACTCTTGTGCTTGTAAAGCAGGAAACTGAGGCCCGTCCAGTACCAATTTGAAGTAGTTCAGGTATTCCAGATCTCGCCGATTGAGGAGTATAGCCACGTAATTCAGTTTTTCTTCTTTAATTTTAACTGATCCAGGTCTCGTTTTCTCTGGAATCAAACACCTCCACGTCTGGGCCAAGATTTCGAACGGTACCATGGTCCCCAAAAATTTCCTTATACTCAAGTGTAAATATGTGGCTTTTTCTTTTTCAATTCTTCCAAATATTTGATCACATGGTAGAAATGAATGCCCTACAACAGGATAGTAAATAGTGATGCATTTTATGTTCCTTGGTGATTCATCAGTCAACCATTTAGTCAGCATGGCAATCAAGATTATGTTCTTATTTTGTCCTCCTCATCCATCTACAAACAGTTTGATTCGCTCGCGTACAGTTAGATCAGCACATTGGAGATGATGATGAACGATGGAAGATATAGCATTGGAATCCTTGGGGAACTCGTTTTCTGACCAAGTGTAAATAAATATACTCAGATGATTGCTGAGACTTTGAGTGACCCTCGACTATATTCATGTTATATTAATACAGTAGCCGACTGTAGTACGCTGCCTGATCGGGGAATTCGGCAGGACCAAATTTTTTTGACAGTCGAAGGAAATCTTGTTAACAGTTTCATTTTCCATACGGAGGATCTCGTAAAAACTGTTGGCACGTAGTTTGTGAACTCTATGTTTGGCCATCAGGCTCTGTTTAAGGTTGTTATCTTTGGTGGCAACCAATTCATTTTTCAGCCTCATGCATTCCAAACAGGCATCGGTCGTTAGAGATTTGAAGCTCAGATTGAAATCAGAGTTGAAAATGAACCAAAAATAGTTGTATTTGACCACCATCGTTGGATCAACGCTTTCATAGTAGGCTTTCAACAGTTTTCTTACACTCAGTGTAAGAATCAATCGAGCAATCAGTGTGGCTCGATTCGGAAGAATGAGAAAGAAAGAGAGACTTCCTTTTTTCGATTAAGAAAATATATAATGAAACTCATATGGTTCGAAGACACAACGTAAGTGTCATCCTTATACTGTCTTAAGAATGAAGGCTTGGATCTGTCCAAGTTTGGAACGGAAAAGAGGGACTTGTCCACTTTTGGAAGAAAATTTGCAACTATCTAGTTTCGGTTCGGAACATGAGGTGGATCTATCCGGTTTTGAAACAGAACCTGATTTTTAAACCTCATTTTCTATGGGATGGGTCTACTTGCGATGCAAAAGGACCATTTTTTCGAATTCCTCTCACCAAAAACCCTTAGAAACCACTGACAACTCGATTTCGCCAAAAATGGACTTATCCACTTTTGCACCCAAACGCCTCAAATTGGATGAGTCATTTACGATGAACTGCTACATAATACAGAATAATAAACCTTTGTGGGATCATTTTCAGAATTTTTTTCCCCGCACTAAATTTTAGAATTGTCTTAAACGTATTTGAATCCAGTTATTTTTTCTTTCACAATTGGGTTCTCTCAAAATGGAGGTAACGACCTCCTCCCACCAGAGCTTCAGTGGTCTTGAAATAAAATTAATAAATAAAAATAAAAACCCCCGTGGATCAATAGGGGAGGCTGCTGTACCTATGGACAGAATTTACATTTCAATTTTTTCAGAGCCCTGTGTTCGAGATGTTTGTGTGAAATAATGTCAGTTACCTACAACAACATCTCACACAAGCCAGGGAATTTTGTCGTCACTGCACTGAAATGTTTTCTGTTCGAAAAAAACTCTTTCCGAAAATGGTTTTTTTGTCCGTAGGTACATAGTCCCAACCAACCTAAGGACACGGGTATTTGTACCTACGGACAAGACAAATGAAAGGTAGCGACTTGTGTCTTCTTTTTCTCCTCTTTCAGGACATAAGCGGTCTGCAGTTCGTTTTTCTCCGGGGTGTCTGTCAGAATCCTTGTTTTTCCTTTCTTTCGCCCATGGCCCTTGGTTTGCTTACGGGGACCGGCTTGAGGGAATGGCCACAATCTTTCGGGAGTAACGATTGGTGGCGAGCTAGAATCCTGCAAAGTGTCCTCAGCACTATGGACTTGAAGAGTTGTCAGTGAAGGCTGAATTTCATAAGTTGTCAACTCGGGTTGAACAGCAGATTTTGGGACTGTGCTTTGACGAAGGCTTGAAGTCGTGATCCTAGGCACACCACTGGAAGAGGGTTGTGCAACCTCAGTAGCATCCGGGCGATCAGTAATGTTTGATGGGTAGGTACATATATGGGTGGGTACAGGTGTTGTACCTACGGACAGCCAAAATTAGTGTCCCTAGGTACAACAGGGTAGTGTGTCCGTAGGTACATATACCAGCCATTTTTGTTTTCCAAGCCAACAACAACTCAACTGAAGAAGCTACGTTGAACGAAAAATCGGGAATGGCACGCCAAAAACATAAGGAAACACAGCAATTACAACCACAATCCATAATACGTACAGTAGGACCACGAAAAAACGAAAACATGCATCGCTTTTTTTTACTTTGACCCATTGAAAATTGAAAAGTTTAGATAAAAACTTATCAGGCGAAGACTCATCAACCTAACTACGTAGAGCACTGGCGTGTGTCTGCGCGCGTCACCTGACCGCCCCCTCCGAACCTCCTCGAGTATACCCAAAGTTTTACGAGCGATGTCCGTAGGTACAACTGTCCGCAGGTACAGCACTCTCCCCTATTGCCTTCTAGAGATCCTACAAATATGTTGTCATAGATTCTAATGTTTTTTAGTAAACTGAGTCGAATGCATTAACCCTTAATCAATAATGTTACCTGTTGTCTGTTGTCGGTAGTGACGACGTGTACGGCGAGATAGATGTGAGAACTGTCAAGAGGAAGATAAAGGACATTAATGAACGATGGGAGAACCACTGGTTTAGTGTGGATATTGAGGCCTGCATAAACTCCCGCTATAATAACCATTTCCCAAAAATTTGCTCCTATGGTTCGGAAACTGCGCCGTACATTGGACTGCCCAGATTTGTTTATTTGGAGAAAGTGCTTGCCCAATTGAGGATGAGCTATAAAGGAAGAGTAAAGTTATACTATAAAGGGAATAGTTACCTGATGGAATGCCACATATTGTATGAACTGCAATAGAATGGAGTTAGAGACGCTTTCACACTTCATGTTTATTTGCCCCATCTACAAGCCGTACCGATCGTTCTACTTAGCAAAACATATCCCAAACTATATTGATATTACATCCACATCCCTTGTGAATGTGGATTCAATGCTTGTCGATCTTTTGACTTGGGATGGCAATATCTCTAAATTTGTAGCGGTATTTAGGTATTGCATTCAATCTTTCAACCTAAGAGCATACTCGCTAAACGAATAGAGCTACAGAATTAACGGTGAATCATTATGTTCAGGATAATTGGAAATGAATTAATGTATTTTCTCTGCCTTCTCTGGATATCTTGAATTCAACTGTATTAACTACAGCAAAATGTATTTTATCATTTAGCGCGGCAAATGTATGAAAATATAATAAAATGTAAATCTTGGGAAGATGTTATCGTGTCTAGTGCGAGATGGAATGGGTAATTTTCATTTAAACCTACCATCATCATCAACCATCAACCAAACATAAGACCAGACAAAATTATTTAGCTGGACTCCTAATGTTCAAAGATAATCCTTATTTACCATATATGTTTATACTCCATCACGGAACTCTTTATTTTGTTATACTAATAGAAGATGATGTGTTATTTTTCGCAACTCATTGCAATGTATCATATGTGATGGATATGTTTAGTTGGCCCCTTCCCGGTTTTAGAATCTGCCTTCTTGGGAGATGAACCGGATGCAGTCTGATAATGCAAATAAATATTTGATTCCATCACCTCACACATATAATGTAAATAAATTTTGAATTGATTTGAATAATCAATAATGTTTAACAAAATTATTGATCCAAGAGGAACCTGGACAGCGGAACCAGCAGTTTTACTGTTACTAAGTAAGTAACCACATCTTCACCATCTTCGATTTTAATAGGTAGAATTACCTATCAAGAAGATGACGTGAAGTGGGATTCAATCGTATTTAAAAGTCCCCCGATCGCCCAGCACCGGTCCTTAGAGCAGTGGCCACAAAGCATGAAATTCGACCTAAAGACAATTGAACCAGAAAAATTCGTGATTGCATTTCGTAAAACACTTGCTGTGTTTCCTCACAAGTAATTCCAAATGGCCCTCGGACCTTGAGCGATCTAATTACAAAGCGCGGATGTCCACGGGAAACTTTTTTTTGTTGTTGACCTATTGACCGCGACAAGTCGTGTCCATGCCGTGATAGGTAGTCTGGTAGTTGCCGTGATGCAACAGCCTCGCCCTCAAGCAGGAGTTTAAGTGTTAATCGAGTGAACTTGAAGGCCACTCAGGCAACGTGCAGATTTATCTGAATACAGTCTCGTTTGTTGATCAAGTTTTCAAGCATGTTTTCATCTTTGTGGATTGGATAATGAGAATGTTTTGGTTGCATGGCTCCAAGCAAACGGGAATCGTAATAAGTTTTTTGAGAGAACGAATCAGCCCTTCAATATACAGAATTCCGCTACAATTTTAGGTTCCGTACCGTTCTGATCAATTTTAACTTCGTGCCATTAGGGGGGGTTAATACACTGTTTTACATTCTGATTCGTAGAGGGTAAGATGTCCCAAACCTGAATTTCTTCGTTCCCTAATGATAAGTACCTTCGCTTGCGCAAAAGTGAGATTCTTGAAAGAAGACTGTCTTCTGCAGCTTCATTCCTCAGAGATTGTGCTATTTTGATGCCACAGGAGACTGCTGATAAGAAATCCCCCCCCTCTTAACCAAAAAACCAGAAAAAAAAAAAAATAAACATTTACAAGCTAGTGAAACAGGATTGGGCGTACCCTATTTGAACCAAGGCGCCAAATTCCAGGGCTCTGTTGGGAATGCAATACGGCAAGGACGCCTTACTAATCACAAGGACGTAAGAACCGGCTCCAAGGTCATACAATTTGTACGACACGAGTCGGAATTCCAAACAGTTTCAGTTTGAATTGAGGGGGGCAAATGAAACTGACCAATCTGAGAGCTAGAAAGAAACAAATACGGAGTACAGTTAGTTGTTTGCTCCCAGCTGGGGGCGATCCAGGCGTAGAAGCCTTCGTTGGAATTTGATATTATCGTTTCGTTACCATTGCTTCCTTACCGCTCACTCAATAACTGTCAACTTTTGAAGTTATTTATGAGTAGCCTGTTTACAAAAACCAAGCATTAGTTGCAAAGACTGTTCTCAAACAATCATCATCAAGATGCTCAGTGTGGTGTGGACCGTCTCCTGGCCAAAAAGTGTTTGCGAACCCTATTCACAAAGGGGACAGATGATCTATAAATATGTGCAGTAAACTAGCGAATCGTCAAGGGGATTCTTGTTCGTTGTGCATACAGTATTGTTCACATCGGCAGGGCACTAGTTCGTGGTGCTAATGGTATGGGTTGGGATCTTTATGATTTTGTGATCTTTGTTTTCATGTAATTTTAAATAAAATAGGGCAACGAGATATAGACAGGTTCAAATTCTTATTTGGCTAAGAAAAGCATTTCTTCTGTCCCCTTTGCAATAGCACCGATACTTTCTGAGCACCCTCTGCATTTTGGGGGAGGAGCCACCACTGGCTACCAATCGATGTCAGTTTATCATATTGAAGATTTTGTCTTTGGAAAAACTTCATTTAAATGTGACAATCTGATATCGAAAAGATTTCCATCGGATTTTTAAACTCTGCAAATTATTACAAAGTAGTTTATTATCTCTGCATTAGAATAACCCATCTGCGTGAAACACTGATCTATATGTTAAACGTTAGGTGTATTATACTAAGGTAATCAATGAATTTAAATTATGTGTGCTCATTGAGGATGAATACAATGTTAACGCTTATTTTAAGAAGCCATTGTGGATTTACACGAGGTACTCCTCAAATTGTCTCTTAAGTTTAAATTCTGCGAATAGTAGAAGTTTCTAAAGGGTTTAGCAAAACGTATGTTGTAGTATGTATGCGCTGAAAATAATATATTTCATAATGTGACAGCCGTACCATAGATTGCGAAACCACTTTCTTCTAATAGGTGCGAATTAAAAATTATATCATTAGAGACAATCTAAATGACAGTGGTACAGTGTGTTTTAGCTCCCTTAGTGATCTTCTTTTAAAACGAGCATGAGGTCATGACTATTCTATTGTGATAAGATAACGGAATCAGTTCAAACAATTAGGTGTCTAATGACCCTCTAAATGTGATGTCAAAGATGAATCGACATTTAAAAAATACGGGTTTACTCATTTTTACGGCTTCAGTGGAACGTTATTATTTCCACCTGCGTTCCAAAAATGATTTTATTAAGAGTACCTGCGTGTGAAGGCGATCATATTACTCATCCTCGACAGATACAGTGTCAAGAAGTTTTCTACTCATTTCAAGTATGATACCTTTTTAGATAATCAGGAACCATAACTGTCAACAATGAAAAAAACTATGCACATTATCACAAAGAGGTGTATGTAGCCCTTCTGCCTAAATCACTTATCTACGTACATTAGACGTTGTTTGTGGTACATTATCTGAACTCGTCACCTCGCGCCACCACATCTTGTAATTGCATTAAATATTAAAATGCTTGGGGTACCGTCAGCCATCCGGTCTAAACGTCAGATCGTAAAGCAACCCGAGTGGTCTCATTCGATTCGAGCTAGTTCCTATCTGAATCATGCAAAAAACTGCTCTTTCTGAGATTCAAACATTTTTTGTTATAATTTCTTCTTCCATTTTAATCTTCTAGAGTAGACTGATAAAAGTTACCAAGTTTACTGGCTCATCCCATGTTGGATTTTTGAGCCAAACTACTAAAATTTGTTCTGGCAGTTTTGAAAAAAAAGCATCGGTCAGTGGAAGGAAGGATTTTTTTCTCGAAGCGTGATGTTCTTTTGTGCAGGCGGGGAATGTATTCAAGAGCGATTACAATGGTTTATTATTGAATAAAAAACCAAAAACCGTATTCGCAAATTTGAACCTGTAAGAAAGGGACGGAATTTCGAATATTCAACATCTGAGTAATCAACGTCATTCATCTTTCGTTACATTTATATTTTAAAAAATCAGAACTTGTCTAAAATTGGGATCAATGAAAACTTGAAGGTACTAAACCAAAGAAATCAGATACAGTTAAGATACGTTGCGGTATACTACAAAGGCAACAAATTATTTCCCCTAACTTGGTGTTTTTAATGAAAGAAATACAGTATGGGTCAGAATATTATTTCAAATTTATTCTGAAAAGGGTTAGTCGCCCTAAGTAAGAGGCCCAACTATCTCCTTCCACATGTCTACAACTACGGAATCGTAGAAAAATTACCTCACCTCGATGATTGTACGGTGTTATTCTGGGTTTGTTGAAAACGCGATTTGATTTTGTGGATAGAAACGTTTCACTCGGGGTCGCCACGAGAACTGCTTGCTCGAACTTGCTGGCTCCTTTTCTGACGTCATCTCAGGGGTGATAGTTCACCCGATCATTGTTCGGATAAACATCAGAGCCGGGGACTTCTGATAGTGACAGATATGTCTTTAACCCCCTCTATTCAAGCCTTTCATAATTAAAATTGAAAGTGGAATTTGACTAAAAAAATCTTCATAGAACCGAAAAAGAATGACGTGTATCGTTTGATACGATTCCAGGATTAGATATTACCGCCCGCCCCTCCCCAACCCTCCTCCAATCAGTAGAAGCAAAATTTCCGAGGAGTGTTGCACTAGACCGGGAGCCTCCAAACTACGGCCAGCGGGCCGGACATGGCCCGCGGAAGGATCTGGTCTGGCACGCGGACACCCCTGGAAAACGTCTGCCAAGTGAATGTGGCACATAGCTTCCTCGTATCCATAACATGACTGTATAGATCATTGAAAATTATTATTGACTAAAGAACTTCGTTCAATTAGGCGAAGTAAATATAGAATTAGGGTAAATTTATTGTTATGCTGGAGCATGAGTTGAGAAAATAAAGGTAGTCATGTTCAACTACTGAACAAACTATAAAATATACCTAATAAGTCCGAACAATCCCAGAAAATTTCATCGAAATCGGTCAAGAACTCCCAAAGTTACGCTTGTGGCAAGTGTTTCACGTTTGCGCATGCGCAGAGGCTACTATTGATTTGGGGGTCATGAAACTCATAGGGGATCATCTACACATCAAAGCGAACAATCCCTGAAAATATAATCGAAATTGATCAAGAACTCCCGGGGCTATGCGCTTAACAAGGATTTCACGTTTGCGCATGCACAGAGGCTAATATTGATCCGGGGGTCATGAAACCTATAGGGGACCATCTACTCCCAAACCCGCACGATCCCTGAAAATTTCATCAAAATCGGACTATAACTTCGTGTAGTTTTGCCCGTAACAAAGATTTGCTGACAGACAGACAGACACACAGACAGACACGGAACCAAAATTGTTCAGAAAGGTCTGAAACGCAAAATGCGAGTGGAATTTGTGATTTTGGAGACAAAAAATTTTCACATTCCGAAAGTGAAAACAATGCTTCCGCTACCTTAGTAGACTCGGAAGCAAAAATAGGGCTACCGCCAGAACAGAGAGAAAAGTCAGCCATGTGGAAATGAAATTGTTATACTTCTAATGTTATAATGATGTTGTTACTAATAATCATGGAATTGAAAACATATGTCTAATCACTAGAAACTAAGCTTTGGTTCCGACATAAGGCCTAATTTTGAATTCGTCTAGGAGAGCTTAGTTTCATGTAATTGTTTTAAATTGGACCAATTTAATGTGCTACAAAAATGCTGCCCAAAGGGACTCATCCTTTTGGTTTATTATTCAACAATAAACCATTGTAATCGCTCCGGAAAAAAAATTCTAACCCCCCCTGAAAATTTCATGGTTTACTTTTCAAAGGGTGTAGAATCCGAATCTGCAATAAAAAATTTTCCGTCCGCACGCCGTACGCAAGATTTCTCCCAAACGGCTGGAGCAAAAGATCTGAAATTTTCAGGAAACATCCATCCTGGTCCGACGACTCCCCAATTCTTGAGCCAGCTCTCTCACTCAATTTCAAAATGCCCAAATTTATACCTATTTTTAAGTTTTGTAAAATTCATGTATGGCGACAACATTTGAGTTTTTTGGTTTATTGCTGTTTGTTTGTAACCTAGTGATGCCGATAGCGTCGAGTTGTAGTGAATGTGGATACTGGAGTGAGAGCCGATGTGGATACTTGTAGTTTACAGCCGATAAATGGGTTGAAGCATTCTGATATTCATGAAACGCTGATAATATATAGGTAAATATTATTCAGTATTATTACTGGGGTAAATAAGTATGCTTTCACTGGGGTTTATTATTCAATTGGCTTGCGCTCGTGATTTAAATTTCTACTGAGCTTTGGAGTGTGCGTGTTTCACAGGATAGAGCGATCATTGAATTTCAGGAGATATGCACGAATCTGTTCTCAATAAAAATGTATTTTTTCCGTCCATGTCGCGAATATACTGAGTAATAGTTTGTCACTACCTTTGTTTTGTGTTTGAACCTATGTACAGTTGAGTTTTATCAATAATAATATCAACTAAGAACACAGAAATATTGACCATGTTAGAAATATTGTAACCTTATTTATTATTTTATAGTAATGGTTGAAGTTTTAATGAGGAAAGAGTGCGCCAAACGGCATAGACGATAAAAACGTTGCAAATTCTTTTTCATTAATCTGATCTCTAGTTTTAAATTTGTGCAAGCATTTTCTAATACCATTATTCATTTTGTGGAATCAATCCTTTTGGCGTCCATAAGCTCTCTTCGGGTTTCATTTACGGGGTGCTGGCACCCCCAGATTTTTTAAGTTTTCTAAAAAAATTTATATTGTATTTTTGTAATAATATTTTTGTTTTAGATCTAATTTTTTATATTACAATAAACTTTTTTAACAAGTTAGACGTAAGTATGCAAGTCTTGTAATCGAAAGAAACGACTATTTTTTAAACAAAATTGAACTATTTTTTAACATAATGCTTTTAAAAAATCGTTCTACGTAATTTTCTTCATGTTGAGTGGAAAGTTATTTTTCTTTTGACGTCCATCATGACGAACAGGGGGTTTCAGTTTCTGACCTGTTTTTAAAGTTGGTGTTCGTCCATCCCATTGCTGCTCGAGTTCAGTGGTCCGATACCCGTTCATTTGGAACCTGAGATTCATTCTCTCCATCAGAGGCGTATCATCAGGATTGATACGAGAGATCTTCCATCAAAAGAATAAAGGATTGCGGAGCCGATCGAAATGGGTTGATTGAATTTACTGTAATTCGTATTAGAAAATGTTGGCACAAATTTGAAACTGTCCCTTCAGAAGATAAAACAGATAAATTTTGTTAGTAAAAATACATAGGTACTTATTTGAAACCCATTGCCAAGCGTACTTGCTTCGCTGTTTTTCGCATTTAAACAAGGTTTTCTAGAACAGATAAAATATTTAAAAAAAATTTTTTAATACCATTCGAAAGCTTAATCTTTACAGGAACCCCTCAAATGCAGATTAGAGTAGAGTACTGATGGCCCGAAAAACCTTTTTTCAAATATTCTTGAAATTTACTTTGTAAAGTAATTTTTCGCCAATTTGACGTGAGCAAACAAAATCGGTTTCTAGATAGGAAATTTTTCCAACGGAATACATTACTACTATAGCTTTGTAAATTCTTTCACTCGGGGTTTATTATTCAAATGGCTTGCGTTCATGATTTGAATTTCTACTAAGCTTTGATAACTTTATAGAGCGATTATTGAATTTCAGGAGATATGCATAGAGCACGTAAATCTGTTCTCAACCAAAATACCTATTTGGATTGATCAGTTGATCATAGTCCATGAAATTCAATAATCTCTCTATCCTGTGAAACAGCACCAACTTGATGTGAGCAAACAAAATCGGTTTGGCGCTTGAAAGATAGGATATTTAACACTTTCAACGATATCCTCAACTCCTACTTTACATAATACTGTATGTGAGTTATAGCCGTTTTGCTGAGACAAGATCAAAAACACGAAAAAAATCTTAGAAGTAGAATAACTCAAAAACTAAGAGAGATAAGAAAAATCTCTTTGTTGGAAATTGGTTTTAAAATACGTAGGTGAAATACTGCGCTCCTTATCTGATACACCCTGTATGACAGTGTAACCAAATAATTATCAAATAATTTCGTTAATTTTCGTTTGACAGTATATATGAGGAGCTTACTTTCAAACAGGCACATATCCATTCAGACAAAATGTTCAGGAAGTGAAAAAAAAGATTTGCAGATTAGTGGAGATGTTTTTCTGCAGTTTCTCATTGGAGTTATGTGTGAGAAGGCACAGATGAAGATGCCTCAGAATATGAATCAATTTTCTCCAAAACACGAGGCTGCATATCCATTTTCATTTGGAAATGTGCCCTTTTGATCAAAACTCATGGATTTGTGCCTTTTTGAAAAAGAAAGAATTCATTCTCCATTCTGTAGGTTTTATTGAAAACCTGACTCCATATTTCCATTTGTCATGCCTGCCATTTATCGAGTCTTGTGTAAATATTCAACGACAAGACGAAGGCGCAATGGTTCTTTTTGGATATGTGCCTTTTTGAAAACCCACGACTTATCGCCTGACGAAATTCGGAGGATATGTGCCATTTCGATTGCGAGGCACTGAAAAAAACGTCTGCCAAGTGGGTGTGGCACATAGCTTCCTCGTATCCATAACATGACTGTATAGATCATTGAAAATTATTATTGACTGAAGAACTTCGTTCAATTAGGCGAAGTAAATATTGAATCAGGGTAAATTCATTGTTATGCAGGAGCATAACTTGAGAAAATAAAGGTAGGCATGTTCAACTATTGAACAAACTATAAAATATACCCTGAAAATTTCATCGAAATTGGTCAAGAACTCGCGGAGTTATGCGCGTATCAAGGATCTTCTGAAAACATTTTTTGATTTCGGAGAAAAAAAAATTTTCACATTCCGAAAGTGAAAATAATACTTCCGCTACCTTGGTAGACTCGGAAGCAAAATGTAGGGGACGGATTTGTTACCTTTTGATGCAAACACATAACTTTAGCCCCGGATTTGATGTGGATGTGTTCTGGTTTGTTCGGAAATGATAGGGGGATCTGATTCAACACATATTCTGAGATAGAAAATTGAAAAAAAAACGTTTTCTCCCAGATTTGGATATGTGCCTTTTTGAAAGTAAGCTCCTCATATACTGTCAACCGAAAATTAACTAAATATATGCATCGCAAACTGACGGCAAGTTCCTTTTTCATTTTGCTATGAAACGGCGATCGGTCGGTCATCTTCTTTATCTTTTCTTAGAACACAAAACCATCCAGTTAAGCCTAACTATAAATTTAGGGCTACACGAGGCACGTCAATAGTAACCGTGGAATGATAAATAGTAATTAATCACATCAAACTATAACTTTATGTAGGTAATTAATTTCTAATTATCCAAATGCGGCGCAGCAACATATTTCAATTATACGCACTGATAATTTCACTTGATAATATTATAAGAAGGAACGAAGCATAAATAACTTATAGCAAGAAACGTAACCTGGCCGTTCAGAATCAGCGATTATCAGCGAACAATTCAGCAAGTAAATACAACCGGACGTACGGTATTTATACTACAAATGCTTGTAGGGGATCTCGCTCGGGAGTTTTGAAGTGGGGACGGAACCCGGCGGTCGGTCCCACTCACCTCCCGACGCCTGTCGCTTCTAGCTACCGACCCCGCGCGGAGCGGCAACACCGCGCCTGGAGGTAAATGTTGCGATATAATGAAAAAAGGATTACGATCGAATGGATTGACCGATTTTTAGTTTAAAAACTGTAAAATTAATGAAAAAATTAGCTCTTTAAAATGACTACCTGCGATTTCATAATTAAAGTTTGTAAAGTTAATTTTCACTTCAAAAAAATTTTTATTTACAAAAATTAAAAATTATTTCTTCAGTAGCGTGAATTCTAAAAACTTACTGAACACAAAACTGCTTTTATTGATAAAATATCATGAAAACTGGCCGAGAAATTAGGGAACTAAATATGCCCGCATAGGTGCTGCTATCTGTTGGGCTAGAATCAAATTAGAGGGCCGGGATGTTTAGCCAAATACACTACCGGCGCACTTCAAGATTTGTGTTGTTCTGTCTGGTAGAGAAATAAAGTTGGAAGAAATTTGAACATTAACATAAAATTTATATTCTGTGAAAAGAAAACAACAGGAAAAAATAATGAAGAATAAAAATTTAAATCATGAAGCCAAAGTGTAATTTGAATGTAAAAAAAAAAAAAGAAAAATCGAAAAATTCAAACATAAAAATTTCTTTGTTTTTTTCTCTTTCATTTAAAAAATGTTTTAAAAACTTAATTCAAAGGAATAAGATCGAGAAAAAATGTTTTAAAAAGGTACAATGACAAAACGGCTTGTGTTGACCGCACTGAAGGCAGACTGTTGAAAAGTCATCTTTCGTCCTTTAGGCTTCTATCGTGAATTCAAGAGAGCACAACAGGAAAACAGTTAAAGAAAACATTGATGGACCATGGCACATAATCTCTGTTAATCTTTTTATTGACCTAACTATTGACTCAAACCCAACTGTTAACGATTTAAACTTTACTCTTTAGAAAGAGTTCAACCGCGCCGCTTTTCTTGGTCTGCAGTGTAGTGTGGGGACCCCTGCACTAGACTAAAATTGCAATCCAACAAAACAAGAATCTAGAAAATCAGTTAAGGATTGTAAACCTGAATTTCCGACAAAAAAAGAAATTTT